>VZSF01007420.1:203479-291485 GCA_013398295.1 Chionis minor | reverse complement strand
ACAGGTTCTTTTTTTTTTTTTTTTTTTTTTTTTTTTTTTGTAGGCTTCTGTAAGAGGCTGCGTCAGTGATAGCCATCAATGGACACCACGACCACGGCAGATGTTTGTCTCAACATTACTATGGCAGGATAACCACCAACAGACATCACAGAGCAACGGCAGGAGCTAATTCTGAGAAACTTAACCAAACCCCTGTGCATGCGCACCGACCCTGGGAGATCAAGGGGCCTGGAGACCCCTGAGGATCACCTAAAGCTCCTAGAGACTCCCTAAGGACAGTATTGGGCATGCACACCACCGCTGGGTGAAAGGTGTGATTAAGCAGAACAGCTCATAACAACCCTGTAAAAGAATGGAACCAACTGACATTGAACGGGACGTTCTCCCACCAGACTTGGAAACAAATTGGACTGTCAGGACGCTGCCGGGGTGGTAGCTATTGCTGTGAACTATTCTTTCCTCTTTCTTTCCTTCCTTTCTCACTTTATCTCCCACTTACTCCTTTGCACTTGCAAACCTGTTGTCGGGCAAATAAAGTTCCTTGGCACTTGACTCTGTTTTGAGTCTTAATTCTATTCCTGAGAATATGAGCAAAACCTCACTCTGGTCTTTGACCGGTGTGTGACAGCTTCATCTGCCAAAAAAAAAAAAAAGCATTCTTGTCCACATTTTACACATGCAAAAAAGTTCTTAAAAGAGCAAGGTAGGGAAATTATTTCCCTTTCCTACCCAGAGACGAGTATCAAACTCTGTTTTCAGCTAACTTTAACTACCTTCATGGACAGAGCAGTACAAACAAAAATCTTGTATCCCTCAATTATAGTCTGTATCTATGTAGCAGAAGAATCTGATGCAACTTCCTGATTCCTTTTTGAAAGTGGGAGAAATGTAAGGTGGCAGTTCTCAGTTTTAACATCAGATGTCTACATTTGCATTAACTGCCTAAACAGGATAGATGGTCAATAAACGAAAGAATTTCTGGGCATGATATGTCTTATCTTAAAGAAGACTGCTAAATTGGACCAGTCAAATTAGATTCTTAAAGTGCCTCTTTCTCTACCTGTATTAACAGTAAGGTTTGATTGTCTCAAACACAAACAACTAAATAATAGACAGCTGATGCTACATGAAATTAATTCCATTCATGAGTGACCTAATTGTGAAGATACAGCATATTATTGTTGACCAAAATAAATCCATGAATTTCCTAATTGAAATTGGTATGTTCCCGTGAGGGAAATTTAAGTTTTCAGGAATTAGCATGTTCCAACATAAATTTTTATCTTATTTGTCAAAAAATATTTTTGCTTAACTCTCCCAAAAGCTATGAAAACAGAGGAATGACTCATCTTCAATGGACTTCCCAGCTCCAGAGCATACTACGCACGTTAATTTGGTGAATTACTGTATTCTGTATAGTTGTGTGGAGGATGGCATGGTCCTATATCTAGATGTTAATGAAAAATGTTTTTATTAGGGTGGGTCACACATGTTACTTCCCTGATTAAAAATTTTACTTTCAGCAAATAAATATATTAACAGAAATTATATTTTTTCCTTTAAAAAATCCATCATTGACAAAAAATAAATTGTTTTCTTTTTAACTATTGCCGAAAGGCTTTGGTTTCTAGTTTCTGTAAGCACAAAAAGGTCATATCCTTAAATAGTTATTTTTACATCTGAATTTAATTTGCAACTTAATTTACGTTAAGATTAAAAATACTGGTAACACTCCGTAAGCTCTTGCAAACCTTGATAATGCTCTGAAATTCTGTGGAAATATCTGTATTTTACATTTTTTAAGATAGAAAGTAACTGAATTAAAATAGGGAGACTAAAAGTCTCATGTAACTAAGGTGAGTTATCTTCAGTTTAAAAATTAGATGACAGAATGTAGTAAATGGACCTTAACCACATAAAGAAACAAACCAGATTCAAAGACTAACCCATGAGCACCAGGCAATGGACCATCTGATATTCAAATAATGTCCAAATAGTCCCTGTTTTTTTTGTCTGTTTTATTGCTTATTTGTTTGTTTTTTCATGGGCCAATGCTTGAGTTTATGAGTTACAGCCTTCTTTTCACCCAGATTTTAAAGCAGGTAAATCTCATACTTACTTACATATCTCAGGGAAAAAAACCCAAAAAACAGTTAGGAGAGAAGGAAAACCCAAGTAAACACAACAGATAGTTAGATAATCCCCATAGATATGCTAAAGCTTTTCAGATTCACGAACAATAGAATTTTGTAACAATTCTTCATTTGCATTGTATAAACTGCAATCTTTGCTTTGTTGGCAGAAACACTTTGTATTCATGAACTATGTTTAGTTTAGTACTGCCTAGAATTTCCTTTTTCATTCTAAATGCCAATAAAATAGAAAGACAAAGTAGTGATATTAGGCTAACATAACACACAAGCTCTTGTTTTGATTACTCATCTGTCTGCTAGCCACTATGTTTGCCTACCCAGCTACGTTCTGCCTGTTTTACTTTGTACAGTCTTTTGGAGCAGCCAAAACAGCCAATGATATTTCAAAGAGGTTCACAGTGCTGATACTGGAAAACTAAAGGTTATATACAAAACCCAGCAGTGTATTTGAGAGGGAGGAGGCAGACAGTTTTAGTTTCAATTCTCATTCATAAAGACTTTTAAGGGGCAGAATAAAACCTCTTGTGTATAACGGGTTTGCAAAATTACAAAAATAATTTTCCAGTTTCATGTAGGCCGATGACTAGATTTTTAAATCCACGCCCTGGCAGGTTTGGAGCTGGTGTTTAAAAGTATTATGACTGTATTTGAAACTCTGCCATTAGTTTGTCCTTTGAAAGCATGACATAAATGTTTGTAGGGAAAGAACCCTCACTGTCTTTGGTAGGCTCAGTATTTTCACAGAGATGTTTTCAGACTTGGAGGCCCCAAATTAGATATCAAATTTCATAACTTACATATTTAAAGAATCCAGAATGTTTGGAGACACTGAACAATTCCAGCTCTTTCTGACTTGTCTAAAAGCAGTCCCATGAGCAAACACCTCACACAGGAGAACGAGAGACATTCAAGCATTTCCATCTGTCAACAAACACTGAAAGTACTTCAGAACCTGAATGGTACAGAAAGATAACAGTGAAGCTATGGTAGCAAGACTCAAACAAAATCGTACTAGAACGGATTGTCAAGCTCAAGTATTTATGCAAGGAACCTATTTATTATTAATTCATAGAATCATAGAATGGTTTAGGTTGGAAGGGACCTTAAAGATCATCTAGTTCCCACCCCCCTGCCATGGGTGGGGACACTTTCCATTAGACCAGGTTTCTCAAAGCCCCATCCAGCCTGGCCTTGAACACTTCCAAGGATGGGGCATCCGCAGCTTCTCTGGGCAGCCTGTTCCTGAGCCTCATCACACTCATAGTGAAAAATTTCATTAATATTTAAACTTCATTAGTATTTAAAACAGTCTCATGTTTCATACAAAGTTTTATAAAGCAGGTTTTATAAACCTGCTTTATATCAGATACATTTGTTTCAAATGTTTTGTGTTTCTAAGGAGGACACTGATAAGCCTGTCGGGTGCTACCCTTGCCTTGCTTGAAAGGCATATTCTACTGACGAGCACAGATCTGTTACAGATGATGCTAAGCAGAGAAGTGTGAAGAGCTGATTATTTCTGCTAATAGAAACATCTCATTCAACATGAAACACTTGACTTTGTGGTGGAGGTTCTTAATCCGTTTTTTAAAATTAAATTTAAGTAACTATTTAGATGGATACCATTCATGACCCTTTTTTTGGTTGAAATTCTTTGCCAAGGTCAATTCAAATATGGAAGAAATTCATGCTGACCTTTTTTTTTGGCAAATACAATCTTTGTTAAACCTGTATTGTCTCATTCATCTCCTGCTTGGAAATTACCTTCCACCACCTACTCTGAACACATTTTAATTCACCTGCAAATAATCCATTTGCTCTTCTGAGATTCAGAACATTGAACGCATTAAGAAGGATGATGGAGTAATGCCCACATACGGAACTGCAAAATAGTTAAGCTGTATTCAAGTCAGACGTATACTTATGTCATGAAAAAAACACCTCCCATTGCATATGTCTGTGACAGAGTATACTTAATGAACATAATGACTTAGAAAATTGTCTACAAATCTTTTGAGTCCATTATAAGTAATGTTATGTCAAAGGTGATTGTTAGCTGTGAGGAGGAAAAGTAACAAATAATAGAGATGGTAAGATGATGTTTTATGAAATATTTTTTGCACATAGATTTCAAAACTCTCTGCAGAAGATTATAAGTAACATTAACTGGTTTTTAGATACACCTTCCAAGAGCAGTAGCTTGATTAAAGTCACATAGTAAGTTAAAGGTAGAGATGTGAAAATAATTGAGGAAATAGAACTGAGAGTTGAGGCAAGAGAAAACCTCTGGTCTGATAAAGAAAAGGTGGTTTGGGTTTTGGGTTGATCATTTTTGGGGGTTTTGGTTGGTGGTTTTTTGGGTTTTTTTGCATACTCTCATTTAGTTTCTGACTTTTAAACCTTTGGGCTTAAATTGTTTAAGGCTTCCCCCTCCTCCACTGTAGCCATGAGGCATTCATTCTGGCTTTCAAGGCAAAGCTAACATTCTCATATAATTATAGTCTTCTGAAAATTTGGGCTTAATGACACTGCTAGAAAATTGGTCTCTCAGACCTCAGACTTCAGGCTATAATACTAGATTGTCAACTTGTCTAAGAATCCCATTTCAGACCTACAGTGAAGATAACATTGTAGGTGTGATTAGCTAATAGAAACAAAAAGATCATGATGCTTTTGCAAACCCGGCTGCTGTAGTCAAGTGTTTGATTGGCAGTGAATTATTTTAGAATTTGGCAATAGATCGTATTTTTCTTAAGCTTCAGCAGGCATATCCTGATCCTATTGCCCAGGCAGTTAATAAAGGTGTTAGAGCACTTTTACAACTGTCTCGCACGTTCATTATTCTTTTAACATTACACCTACGCCAGTATTTTTTCCCCTATAGAAAGCAAATTCCTGTCGGAAAAATGCCGAAGTGTAGATTGAGTGACATGCAGAAGCTTTTGCTATTGTGTGACCCCCTGACATTCGGTAATGAAACCAGTCTTCGGTGTTTGTATAAAAAGAACATTCAATTTTCAGGGAAATGTCAGTAAGATTATTTTCTTTTCTTCTCTCTTAATTTTTTTTTTATTTATTTTGCTTGAGTGTTTATCATTGTTTAGGTCCAATGTGTATTTCAGGTGCTGTATTTTTAGGTGACAATTAACAATTCTGAAAAAAATATACTGAAATTCTGACATTTGTTCTTATCTTTTGAATAATTTCACTTGTAGATAGGAATAAGGGAGGGAAAAAGGTAAAGGAAATACATGTAAACAATAAAAACATCTCTCTAGTCATCATAAACTGACATTTTGCATATGCAGTATGCTAACCTATGTGTACTTTCAGGCTAACCTTGTAGGTCACAGAGGAAATCACAAATACATGGGATCTGCATCAAGGCTCTGTTCACACACAAATGTGAAAACAAAACCAGCTGCACAGGATTCACACAGAGTTATGAAAATGGAATTAATCATTAGTGGTATTGGTGACTGGACTGAATTCCAGTGGCTCTTCAGCCATCTTTTGTGATCTGATTATGATGATTAGAGCCTGCCCAAATAAGTGATTCTTTGGTGTGAGTGCTGAAGTGAGAAAGGGGAGAGGAGAAGGACTAGTAAAACCTATGTTTAGTTTGGTTTTATTGTTTTTTCGTATTGAAGAAAAACCTGAAATACATAACAGCAAAGACTCCATGCTGTGTTAGTTGTAAAAATGAAAGCAAAATGACACCTAGATTCATCATGGTTTGCTAGCTAGTGCAGTTTCCCATCTGAAAGAAACACTGGGTTCAAATTTCCATCAGGCAGATGAAAGAAACGGCTCAGATGTCTTGGCTGAGGGGCCACTGTGGTATATTTTATCCACTTGTGGAAAGATTTTACTCTTTTGGGTTTCATCTGCAAATGGTGTCCTACTATGTGCAAATTAAATATCCATTAGCATTGAAACTAAAAAACAGGTGCCCCACTTCCAGAGTATACGTCCTGATTACCCTGATAAGGAGCAATTCTCTTTTTCTCAAAAGACTTTTAAGCATTTAATTCAAAGTAGAACAGCACTAGCGGGAAGAACTGAGGACGAATGACCTTAGAGCATTCTTGTGTCAGGTTCATTCTCCTGAGAAGTTACATACCTGCATTCTAGCCTATTTTCCGGGGAATATGAAGGTTTTAATAAAATGGAACAATGTCAACAGGAGACTCTGAGCATATCCTCCTCCTTAGAACAGTCTTTTACATCATACCTGTAGGATATGCTCATTGAAGTGTGTTCAGATGAGGGGTGTCTGAACTCTGAGATATCACTGGACCAATTAATTCAATTTTCAAAAAGTACTCTATCACACTTGAATTTGAAAAGAGCTTCAGGATCTTCAAGACTCTTTTTTTCAAGAAGAGGAAATATGATATGTGAAAAGCAAACCCTCTGGATCTAGTGGTTGTAATACAAGCTGTGTTTATTACAGATATTGTTTAGAGAGTCCCTTTGCTGGTACATGGAGACATGAGGAATGGAACCCTGCTGTCACTTTAGATCTAACTTTAGAAAAATAGCCACTTTTATAGCTTGTCTTAGCTGACCTCTCTTAGATCTCTAAATTGCAATGACATGAACTGAGACCTTTCGTTGCTTGTCTCTCTTGATTACTCAGACTTGAGGCTGTTAGACTAGATGTTAGGGAAGAAGGATCCATGTAGGAAATGTATGCTTCGGAGTCCCACAGCCACTAACTCATCCACAGGGTTTCATCCAAAGTTCCTACTCGTCTTTTCTTCCAGGAGAGCCTATCCAAAGCTGACTGGAAAATCACTTCTCCCACACACGTGTTCTTGAGGTCTGTCCAGTCCCTACAGATTGCTGCTACTTTGGGCAGTTTTCTGTTGCTGACCAAAGATCATCATGCCTAACATCTGTTTAATAACCCCACATGTCTGAAGTTCAGCGTAACAAGAGCTGGTGCAGAATAAAAACTTCAACTGAAATGGAAAAGACATGCCGTTTCTTGCAATGAATTGTATGCAAAGAAGGGATTATGCAAGGTGGACAGAGTAGCTAAAAGAAGAGTTGTAAGTGCTGAATAAATAACCTTGCCGCCTTAAGCGTTGAGTAAGGGAATAAATATGCTGCCAAAGGGGAAAATACCCTTCCCAGCTCTGTCTTAATGACACCCAAGAGCAAAAAGATAAGTATGTTCAGTATTTAATTTAATTTAAAGCTCGGCCACTGCTCTAACCCTTGTGAGAAGTATCACATTAGTTGGAAAAGATTGTAGGCTTAAAATTATGTGCATAGATGTGTTTCTGACAAGAAATGATTTTAAAGTTGTGCTTAACTGAATGGTAAACCAGGACCTGGTAGACAGCATATAGGAACTTTCTATTTAGTTCTCTGTGTTTCAGAAATAACACAGTGTATTTACAGCGTGACCCTGAATCACTGGAATCAAAGCAAATGTGGCTAATAACTGCAGCACACAGAGAGACCATCCATTAAGGGTTGACTAAAACTCATTCAAGTCACAAAATTCTTGTTAGCACCAAGCTTCAAGCTGCCAGCAAATTGATTAAGAAAATGCCCTTCATTTCATTCTGATATTTCAATGCATTTCACAGACAGACAATCACAGAAGTACTCATGCATTCATTACACGCTCAGATTGTCAGCAATACAAAAAGTTGTGCCGTGCTCTGTGTCGGTGTGAAGTACACATCACAAATATGAGGAAGCAGTACAAAGCTACAACACACAAGTACAAATGCTGTCGTTCCTATTGTCACCTCAGATTGTCTTACTGCGTCTTGCTAGTCAGAATCAAGTAAATATAAGGTACACAGTAATGTTTTTCCTTTTGCGCAGGCCAAGTAGATTCCATGCAAGACGGCTTAGCAGAGTTTCATAACTTTTAACTAACTATTCCCACAATCCTGAGTGACTCAGACTGCTATTGATCATCAGTTAAGAGGAAAAAGACGAATTTCAGTCCTGTGAGGCACTAAAAATTCAGAACAAACTACTTCAAGTTTGAAATGCTTTTCTACTGTTTCCTTTTCCGCATTTTGTGACAAAGAAAAATTTTATGTCTTGTAGAGTTTTCTTTTTGTACCTTACTTGTCTTTGCTAAATCATAGAATCATAGAATGGTTGGCAGGGACCTTAAAGAGCATCTAGTTCCAACCCCCCTGCCATGGGGAAGGACACCTCCTCCTAGACAGGATTGCTCAATCTTTCCATCAACAGTAATGTATTTCCTAAATGACCTTCATTGTCAGAGAAATTTCTTCCTTGTCTTAAAAACAAATTTGGTGAACCATGGTGAAACCACTCAAGATGTTAAAGTGCATGGAGAGGTGTCTAAAAGATCATGGAAGAGCTATCCCTGTGCTTTATCTATGATATCATCTAGACTGACCTCAGCAGAGCCTCCAAAAACTATGGTATGGAAGGTATTATGTCCAAGCTCATGGGATCCTCAAGCAAGAAACATGCTTTACAGTTTTGTCCTGGTTTGAGGTAAAACAGGACCAATTTTGTTCAGTAACTCTGCTTTCTAACTAGGCCTCTTCTAACTGCTGAAATTAACAGCATATTGTGCAGAAAACTGCTCTTTCTCAGAGTGATAAGACCCATGTTTATAGCTGATGCCAAGGCACGGTATGCAGAGAGGCCCTTGCTTAGACTTACTGCGATAACGACCAAGGCCAGACACCTTGTTATTTGCCCTGTTGGAGGGCTGGAAGCAGAGAGGCGTAGAGGGGTCCCATCTGTGGGGAGGAGCAGACAGCACAGGTGACCCAAAACTGACCAAACAGTGTATTCCATCCCATCTGCATCATGCTCAGTATAAAAGCTGAGGGATCAAAGGCTCAGCATCCGTTGTTCCGTTGTTCCGTGGTTCCATTTTTTCAGTTGTTCCGGTTTTCCGTTTTACGGCTTCACCTTCTTCTTCAACTTGCTTGGGCTTTTGCTCTTGCTGGGACTCTTGCTTTCCTTCTTCAATGGCCGGCATCTGAGGAGGACTCCATCGGTTCATATGCCTTTGATCCTGACCCATGTGTTCCTGAAATCCAGTTCCCGTTTGTCGCTGAGTCCAGTCTGGGACTTCCCAGTGCCTGCTGGTGACGTGATTGTCATCCTGGGAGCTTGATACGGTTTTGTATATATTTCATTATTTTCTTTTGTTATTTTATTCTTTATATTTCATTAAAGTAGTTTAGTTCTTACTAAACTAGTCTCTCTTCTCTCTCTCCTGCTCGGCAGGAGAGAGGGAACATCTGTCGCTCGGCTTGCTTGGGCTGATCCGGCCCAAACCCACGACAAGTTTGAAACGTGATTTACAGTGTCATTCTAGCTTGGCACCTTCCCTACTGCTTTTGATTTAGACATCCAGACACACAAGTCATGCATTTAAGTGAGACAGACCACAGATTCACAGAATCACAGAATGGTAGGGATTGCAAGAAATCTTCAGAGATCATCTAGTCCAATGCCCTGCTAAAGTAGGCTCGCCTAGAGCAGGTTGGACTGGAACGCATCCAGACAGGCTTTGAATATCTCCAGAGAAGGAAACTCCACAGCCTCCCTGGGCAGCCTGTTCCAGTGCTCTGTGGATATAGGAATTATCTTATATTGTAACCCGGCCACATCTAGGAACTACAATGGGAATTCAAACAGTGCAACAAATCCTGTTGGTATCTTTATATGTGTACACACACACACAAACACATAAACAGATATTGCCCCCCTCCCCCATACCACCCCGTAATGAATGTATAGAATGAACATGTGCATGACATAGGATTCATCTTCAGGCACCCCACCCAGTGTCTGTTTACAGGTTTGCTCATGTTTATCATTGAAATATCTCAGCATCGTGGAAGATTACAAGGTCATTGCAGCACCTAAGAAATGCTTTTCTTTACCCCTAAATGTTTGATTAAATTCTGAAGCTCAAGGTAGAATTAGCTGTGAATTTGGGCCAGGATGCTCCAAGAGATCAAACTGAGATTTAATTGAAAGCTACTGGCACAGCACAAATTGTAGGCATTCTCCTCTAGATATAATTCTTCTGGTGTATAATTATTTAAAATAAATTTGACAGTACTTATTGTTTAACCATTGTCAAGCTAGTTAAAGCTACCTAGATATCTAGGGAGAGAAATAACATACTGTGAATTTAATATCGCTTAGATTTATATTGGTTTTCTCCTGGCCTCACAGATAATAAGGAAACACTGATGTGAAAAAGCAAGCAGAAAAAAAAAAAAAATCCCTTCCTGCTGCAGCTGTATAGAGACCTTCACAGGATTTTGAGCACTAACTCTTATTTTTCAGTGGGGAGAGGGGATGAAGAAAGTGGGAAATAGGCAGGAAATGCAATTCTGTTCTTTGTTTTCCTTTGTTCCAAGAATTACTTGATGCTCTGACATCCCCTGCACTAATATGCACAGATAACTTCACAATCCAGTGTTCTCAATATAGGAATTAACATCCTCTAAATCAAGATGTGGTTCTTACTAAATGTATCATTCCCTCCTATACTTCTCCTATAAGTGTAGGATGCCTCGCAAAGCCATTACAGAAACTCTGATGGAAGAAAGCTATTTTATAATGTTCTCACCAAACTACACACAATGCCTTAATATCCCTTGCGGTTAAGATCATTGTCTTTCCTTCTAGAGTTTAAAAAACCCATTAGGTTTTTATCAAAAAATATTAAAAAAATTCAATTTGTTGGTACAGTTGTGCCCCAAATTTTACCACACATGAATCCTAAAAAGAGAAGAATTGTAGATAAATAAGATTTTTAAAAAATGCAAATCTATTCTTTTTTTTATAGTTTTGTTCCTGCCCATCTCTTCTATGAAAGTGTATGTTTTACAATTGGGTTTACTGTTTGTAGCGTATTGAACTAAAAGAGTTCTCAACTCACAGCCTGTGTGCTTTATTGAACTATATAAGTCACTCTGCTTGTTGTATGCAGAGTATCCTTTGAGTAAGGCTGAGTAAGGCTACTACACAGCAGTCAGTGACGACCTTCATGCAGCGAATTATGAGCTTGTGATACAGGCTCTTTTACAACTACTGGACCTGTTTTATTTAGTAAAGAAATTTCTATTTCAACCCCTAAAATATAAAATGAGGTCTGTACCGTTTCATGTTATCCTGAAAGAAGAGAGAAAGTCCAGTCTCTGCCATCAAGCTGGAGTTCATCATTCAAAATTATGTGGTGAAAAAAAAGATGGAAGAAAGAGTAGAACATTGTCTGAGAGAGCAAAAGTTTGAGATGCATCCACACTGTATTGGTTTCAGCAGCAACGTCACACACCACACCTGACCAGGAGGGAAGTTAAAAGGAAACTAAAGGTGTGCTCATTCCCTATGACCTCAGAAACCTTAAAAAACACAGTATCACAGAGAAATGCGTCATTATGTTCACATAAAAACCTGAAAAGCTTCTGAATGCCAAATCCCAACTGGATTCCATGCCTTTCGACAGCGTGAATTATGTATTTGTTGAGCAAACAAACCCCCAGTCCTTGCTAAGACTGTTGGATATGGAGGGAACTGCCATGATTTCAGCATGTCTCTTCTGCCCTTTAGAGGAGTAGCTTGGTGTTAAATGAGGAAAAGCCACCCAGAGTACACAGGAAGAAGTGGGAGAGACTTGCAATACCCACATTAGAAGTGGGCAAACACCACTGATTTGTGTTTACCCTCAATTACGCCACTGCTGTGGAGATGAGCAGGATATTTATGAGAGTGCCTACCCAGGCCATTACTGCTGTGCATGAAGCATGTGACAGCCCGTAATGGAGATGTGAGGTGAATGCAAAGAGATGCTCTGTAATGAAAAAGGGATTGGATTCCGTTAAGCCTCTGTCGGCACCAGTCTTGAAATTATTAAGAGAAATAATGAAATATAATTAAAAAATAATTTTCTTCTAATGAAACAAAATTAAACGCTAAGCTGGCACTGCTGTGTAGGAAAATAAAGCGTAGGAGTATCAGCACCAGGATGGCTTAGTGCTTAAGGGAGGAACAGGGTCAGTCATTAAGCCCAGTCATGCTGCTCACCTCCAGAGCCCCAGGAAGGGCGCAGAGGTGAGAGGATGGACCTGCCCTGCTGAGAAGAGGCTGCAAAGTGCAGGGCACAGGGCTGGATGCCCACCAGCTCAGCTACTGGCCCTTCCCTGTGATGTTAAGCAAACCTTTCCCCCTTCCCCCTTCCATCCTATATCTGCCTAGAGTGTATAGACTGCCATATCAGACCATCGGGGTCTGTGTAGCCCTTGGGTCTGTAAATGCACACGGAAGTCAGAGAAATGTCATTTCTGTGAGGATTTGGAGCATGTGATATCCTTTAAGAATTAGCAGCAATGTGCAGAACAGTCATGATGAGTCCCTTATGTCCTCACCATATGAAGAGTTGAGCTGCTCCAGTTTTTTGTCCCATTTATTTGATTTGTCACTTAGGATATGGAGACGGTGAAGAGTAATTTTCTAACAGTCGTGTCTGGAAAACAGGGACTCTTCTGTTCTTACAGCACTGAAGTGAAACATAGTTTTAATCCTAAATAAATCTTC
The DNA here is from genome assembly GCA_013398295.1 of Chionis minor. Taxonomy (NCBI): domain Eukaryota; kingdom Metazoa; phylum Chordata; class Aves; order Charadriiformes; family Chionidae; genus Chionis; species Chionis minor. The sequence goes on along the minus strand of VZSF01007420.1, from coordinate 278,757 downwards.
CCATTTTATGTGAAAATCTGACCTCTACTTAAGAGCAATAGTCATAAGTAGCAAGAAAATATATAAATCTATTTCCCAGGCAGAGCAAGGTAGCTTCCATCAGCACAGACATGTCTTCTTGGTTGTTTTTTTTTATATTTTGTTTAATTTTCCTGGTTCAGGTGACCTGCTTCCCTTTGTAGTGAAACGAGCTTTAAGTGGTAAAACTGTGAGCTCAACGGAGTTGAAGTCCACAAAAAATGCAAAGTCATTTCATTGTCCATCCTTATAATATGTCCAAAAAACTGTGCGTAAGTTGGAAGAGAGCTGGTTCTCCTTGTGTCCTTTTCACCTCCCAGCTGCTAGGCCTAAGGGACTCTTCCAACCTCAACAACATTTTAAGTTCCAAAAGGCGTCACTGAGTTGAGATTATTTTTACTAACCAAACTAATAACACATCCTATTGTAGCAATAATAGAAAGGTCAGGTAATCCAGGCAAAAGCTACTCAGAGTCAATTCTGAGGCCAAAATTTGGAAGCAAATTTCCCCTTGTGACATGTTGTAATGCAAACAGAGTTACCTCTGGGGCATCATAATCCTCTTTGAGGATGTGGTTTCCAGCTCCCAAATGCTGTATGACCAGGGGAATAAGGGTAGAATTTCACCCTTAAGTGGGAATTGACTTTCTTTTCTGTTCACATGGTTGTTTGTTGTAGTTACCAAGACATAAATATACACATGTGTATACAATATATTTAATTATTGCAAGCTTCAGATTTCAGCATTTTCTTTTTAGATGTTGCTCGTTTGCAGAATTCCACTAAGTTGGGCTGGTTCCCTGATGTCAGAGCAACCTACTTTTGTTGAAGACTTTAACATAATAAGCCAGCAAGTCACTCAAACTCTTTTATACGACATGGATACGTCAGAGTGAAAGATGATGCAGAAAGTTATTAAAAATATCATAGCAGAAGAGAACTTACCATTCTAAGTATAGAAAAAAGATCTATCCAGATGTCATAAACCAAGTTGAGAGGTATTATCTAGGTCTTTCTAAAGGCCTCACTTTTCCTGCTAATTGTCCTCAAGGAAAATTGTATCAGCGATTTCAACATGAATCTGATTAAATGCATTTAATGATACCTAACTTTGGACTGATGGCTCCTTAGGGGGGGAAAACCATGAATTCAATAATCTTTGAATCAGATTCCAGATGGGAATTAGCAAGCAGTTCATGGCTCTTGCCTACTGACACAGGCTTGAAGTTGTGCAGAAAAGCTTTAAGCAGAGACTCTCACTCCCACTGAGTTCGTTGATGTAGGGTAAGGCCCTCACAGAGTATTTCTGGGACCAAGTTAAAAAAAACACATGTCCAAAACACATCCACAAATCCTTGCCCAAATCTCCAACTTTCCTAAGTAAATGAGGAATGCATCTGAAAATTCTTGTTCTGTTATAGAAAATTATGATCTACAAGATATATTGACACAGAAATAAATGGTTACATCCCATGTTTTTTGATAGGGGAACATATTGCCAGAAGTCTTACAATGGAATATAGCTCTGTCTTGAAACACTGACCCTGGCAACAGAAAAAAAATGTAAGTAAAAACTCAAATTCTAGTGAGAACTTTGATAGCTCCTACTGTCAAGAATGATTATACGAAGATAATACAGGACTTTCAGTTATTTCAGTTTTAATGTAAATAGATTGATGGAAAAATGAAAGTGTGCTCTACAGATGTGGAGATAATACAGTCCTGATCCCAGAAGTCTCTGATTTCTCATTTAAATTAAAACCAGTCTGGGCTTGGATGCCACTGCATTGTTTGTTTCCAGCATAATGGGAAATGGTCCCCACGGCTCTAATGTGTTGCAGATCATACTCTGGTAGACCTACAAGTGACACCATCATCAAGATTTCTTTTGGCAACTCTTGGAAGCTCCCAGTGGAAGCTACCCTGCTGATTACAACCACATCTATACAGCCACATTAAATTAATATTCCAAATGACTCACCAGTCATAAAGATTACAGAGACAGGGGTTTTGTATTATTTCAATATATAATTTATTATTTTCATAACAGAAGTTACAGAATTATTAATGATAAACAACAACATTTTAACTTTAAGGAGAATTTTAGCTGAGATATACACAAGACTTGGCCTTACTTAACTTCTTCATTAATGATCTGGAGGAGGAAGAAGCAATATGTTAAGGATAATCCCTGCCTGCGTGAAACTGGTACTTTCAGCTCCAGTGAGGACAGAGACATAATGAAAGGGACCAAAAGGACATGAAGAAATTATGGGAATAGATATGATTTTCAGTCCTGACAAATATGGATAAGCATTGGAGAGAGGAAGAGAAGAAACAATCCAAAATTGGTTGCAATACAGGAACAGACACAAAATAGGATAAAAAGTACAAAAGCAGCTTGTAAGAAAAATAAAAATAGTAATATTAGAAGTAAAAATGAGCAGAGGCATATTTTGCTTAGCTGAGACAGAAATGCTGTCAAAATATCTGAGTCTTAAATAGCTGGTGTCTAGGTAGAGCTGATGTCTTCCCCCCTCCTTTCCATCCTCTCTTGTTTCCTTCATCTTCCTTCCTCCCTTTCTCCCATACACCCAGTCTTTCCTTGGCCAAATCTGTTCCTCCTCCCAATATTCATGTCTTCTCTTCTTCAGCAGGAAGGGCCAGCAGTCTCCTTGCTCCCTCTCAAGTTGGGGGACGTTTAGGACTCTTGGGATTGAAGGGTCTCCCTTTTCCTGGTTGAATGCTTTCTTGACACTCCTATTGCCCAAGAACAGGGTAGTAGTATCCCCTCAACCAATGCTGCAAGCTGGACTTAAAAGCCAGAGTTTAGTCTTCAAAGTCACACTTGTAATGGATTGCAGCTTCACAGGATACATGCACAAGTGGTAGGATTGAGTTGCTTCAAGACAGGTGTCCAGTGGCACGAGAAGCACTCAGGGAAATGTTGCCTGACCTTCAACAGCAACTCCAGAATGGTGTGGCCTCTCTTAAGTCCTGTGGTGTATCTGCAGCACTATGCAAGTTTTTAACATATTTTATGGCACCTCAGCTGGCATTAGGTGCTCAAGTTTGGGCTCCCAAATGCCACCCAAGGAATCCCAAATTATTTTAAGTGGCAAATCTGTCTACAGATATACTGCCATGTAAGACCAACTCCTGTGAGGGCAGACAGTGGAAGAATTTTAGATGTCTGTTTTTTCTGCAAGTTAAATAGACTTTCTGCAGGTGTTCTTTTCCTTTAAATTTCAGGAACTGAACTCTGTCTAGCTTTCACTTCGTATTTTGAAGTATTATTTTGACTATTCTTCCAGAATACCCTTCCATTAACTTCAGAAAGCATTGGCTCAGGTCTGTTTGTCTTTAATTAGACCTTGAATATATTGCACAGGACAGTATATTCAGGCAGCTGCTGACACTCTGATGACTATCTCTCAGTAGAACCCACCTAATTGAAGGATCTATTTGGCAGAAATGATAACTGCGAATATAAGAAGAGGCTCAAAATTAAAAAAAAGGCATATTTAACTCTTTATACAGTTTTAAAACACCAGAAACTACCATCTGCAGGTAAATTCAGGGAACAGTAAATATAGAAATATATTTCTAACATTTAAACCTAAACAGAATTTCTTAGCCGTTTCTTATTGACTACATCCCATCATATAAAACTAGAACTTTCCAGGCCAGAATAGAATTACAGTACATAGACATGTACATTTCCATGAAAGGCAAAACTAAGAGCTGTCACTATCAAATTAAGCATAAAGTCATAGAAATTAGGAATAAATAAATAAACATGTATGAATTTACTTATACAATTACATACACACATGCCGTTTTTATATTTTTTTCTTAAAGTAGTGCTTAAAACCAAATGTATTAAACAACATTAATAGTCCTCAAATACTATTGCCAAAGGTCAAAAAGTTTCATGTTTATTTTCAATTACAGTGACCCACCCAAAACACCCGAAGGAAAAAAAAGAGTTGGGTCTACTTTTCTCAGTCAGCTGAACCTACCATATTGCAACAATATTTTATGAAATAAAGATCTGTCTCTTCATAAAAAAAATCCTTAGGATATTACAATTTACTTTTAAAATATTAAATGTTTTATTTTTATTAAAAATTCCAGAATACCCTAGGTTAACTTCTCAATGCATTTGAAATACTAATTGCTAAATTGTTTGGAGCTGCTGCTGTAGATCACTGAAGGCTATTATGTGGGACTACATGCAAAACATAACCGTGATTAGAATAATGGAGTAAAAGTGTGTGAATATGATTTATATTTCCCTAATTAGGTTACAAGGCCAAACCCATGGCATAATTACTGCAAGGTGGCTTTTGGAAATAGTTTTGTTACTTTGTTTTCTTTTCTTCAGGTAGGGAGGAGTCGCTGCTGTCGGGATTCTTGTTAGGTGGCCCTCCAAAATTCTCAGTTCCAAGAGGTCACCAAGTCCTGTTAAATAAGAGTTCAAATAAAAAAAGGCACAATGAAAAAGAGAAGCCAAAGCTGTTAGATTTTTGTATTATTTATGCTGTGTAGTCTGTTAAAGTAATGTTAAACTGAACCAGAGCAAAAACTAGGGAAAAAAAGAAGAGTTTTTGGGTAGTGTAGGATCATCGCAGGTGGACCTACATTAGCATTTCGTTTCAGGTGATGAACAAGTTTTTAAAGTCAAACTCTACTGACAAATAAAGATCTTATGATTCTTCGGTCTGCAGCGCAGGCTAGTCTCAAAGCATACAAACCAGATTTCTTAATTTCTTAGATGAAATTAAGCCAGACAATTTCCTCCAGCTGCTAAAGCACTCTCAGTCCATTGGACCAGACTAGAGCTACTCCAAAGTAAAATTCCCGAAGATACAAAGTGTGAATGTAATCTCTCATATTCAAAACCAAGAATCCCCAATCTGAAAACATGTCAGAGCTGCAGTTGCTTGACTGTAACTTCTGAAAATAATGATGCTTGAGTAACAAGTGCTTGTTTGATGCTAAAACCATGCGAACTCACCACCACTGTTCTGGCACAAGTGAGTGTTTTGCTTTTCTAGGAAAACTCAGGTAACATTTTTCAAACCCTCATGGGTGCAAAACCGCAATTTTGTGGAAATGGAAAAAAATGGGTAGAAAAGGCTAAAGCAGATGACAAAACAAACTCAGCTAAAACCTTTTATGACTGTTTGCCAGAAAGAACAGATGTGTGTCCTGGCCTCCCAGTTTGCTTAAAACTTACTTTCTATATGTTACCAGAAGAATTCATTCTTCAACTACATTCATATATTTACCTGTCTGAGGTGCTGTAAATACACTCATTCTTACACAGAATCATTCACATTACACATTTCATTCACTTGTGTCCCCAGGCCCATTTACTTACAAGGACCAAGGTATGTGTGTCCAGCTGGGTCTGGCCATGATCACTTGTGTGACACAGGCTGTCAGGTCTCCATCTTATCTCTTGGGTAGTCCTTGGCTGTCAATAACAAACTGATTTTTAGATGTGCCTTTTATTTGGGACCTTTGACATTATTATTTTATCTGACTTCTCATAAGTCTTAAGCAAAATTTCTAAATTTCACTGCTTTTCCTTCTGGAGCAGGTTATGGTTCCAAGCCTCTTCTTGTCACCACAGCTTTGGATCAGCTTGCTCTTCGTCTTCTTAGCTGGTCATTTCAATGACACCACAGACAGAGTGTTCTGTATCAGTTAAGTGGTACTATTTCCTTAAGATTTTTTTGTTTATTTGTTTGGGTGTTGGGTTTTTTTTTTTGCCATTACTGCTGGTGCTTTCACACACATGCACGTTTCTATTCATGCATCATCTGGATTGGTCTTAATAGCATCATCCTGCTACTAACTCCTACATCTTATATGCCACCTTTCGTGTGCTACTAAAATGTTTCAAGACTTTGCTGCCAGAACTCCTGACTGTTTTGTTCCCCTCTTACATCCTTGATTTCTTTGTCCCCTCTTCCATGCCACCCCTCACGTTTGACAGAGGCTACTGCTATAATCCACAAAGCTACCTCACTGCACTTCCAGTGACTAAAAATACCACAGCGCCTAAAAACACTTAACAACAGTTGTGCTGCTGTGAGGAATGCTATTACTATTCCAGTTATCGCTGGCTTATTTTCCCCCATCTCTCTTTTACCTCTGCCTCACCTCTTAGACTAAGATTTTCAGCTCATTGGGGCAAGAGCGTCTTTTGAAAACCATGACAGGTACTGTTTTCACAGCCAAACAGAGCTCTCCTCTGCTGTTGGTTAATAGCACTCCTGGGGGAATTTTTAACGAATACTACTACATTTTTAAGGCTCAGCCTGAAGCTTCATATCTGTGAACAGTTGAAATTAATTGGGCACTTGAAATTGAGCTGTTTTTAAGGAAAACATCAGCATTTAAAAATAAACCATACCTTTTAGTTTTGACTGACCTAATTTAAATAAGCCATTAGCTAAGGGGTTTTTTTTCTGTCTCATTCTTGGTCCTAAGCTGCTAAAGTAGATGATTATGACTTTGTTCTTAAATTGGTTTACTAATTTTCTTGGCATTTCATATAGTACGGTGGGGGTGTCTCGTTTTTCTTTTTTTACTTTTTTCATTTTCATTTCCCCCTTATTTCTTTTTTTCTTTTTTCTTTTCTTTTTTTTTAATTTCCTATGAAATATTTACACTTGAAATATATCTCTTGAGTAACTTAAGGTAAATTCTGAGTCTTGTTGATAACTTCAGTGTGCAAATTACATCAAAATTTAAACATAGACATACTGTGGAACCCACAGATTCAGTCTATGTAATCATCCTTATTTTTTATGCCAGGGTGCTTCTACAACCAAGAAAACCAAAATCCTTCCACTAGGCTTTATTATTCCATCAAAAGACTATGTCTGAAGGAAGTATTATTTCTTGGAGACTTTTTTTTTTGCTTTTGCTGTCTAAATACAGGTTTTGGAGACTTTGAAGTTCTTGTTGATAAAAATTTAGGTTTTGTATGTGTAAAACCTCCGAATAGCTTTCATAAATCATTGAGAATTAGTATCCATCTGCCACAACTGAGACATCTTAAGAATGTTCTATACCTGAGTTTGTCCTGAAAAAAAAATTGTATAATAAAGAGAGAAAGGGAATAATAAAGAGGATTCTTGTATTCTAAACCTGGTGATGATGAGCTTTTGTGAATCACCCTCTGAAAATGCCTATTTTTTACTACTGACTATCTAGAGAGATCGGAGTGACCTGCTCAGATGTAGCTATTTAACTTTTAGATTTCCAAAATTAGGTGAGATGAATCGCACATTACATGACTAATATGGAACAGCATCTTTTGGATTGACAGAATTCTAAAAATAAGTTTCAAATATGAATGCAGCTTGAACAAATTTTCTGAAAACTTGTTACTGCAAAGTCTGAATAAAATCAATGCTTCTGATAATAATAAAGTTATTCACTTGACTTCACACTCTTGATAAGGATCACTGCATCCTATACAAAATCTGGCAGTAACCTAGAATAGAAGAGTTGAGAGAATTTATAATGCTGATTAGTTATTACATACAAATAGTCATTGGTAAAATAAAAGCTGTTATTTTTTTGCTTTTTTTATCATGTTTGATTCATTTTTTGGCAGACTATACAACTTCTTTATAAGCACTGAAAACATGGAGGTTAAAACACATGTTAAACATGCTTCTTTAAGAATAAACATTCTTCCTGGAAAAGAAGGAAGAATTATATTTGCCCTGTAGTAGTGGATTAGGCTGTGTTAGCTCTGGGGTCAAGATTTAGCTTTCAATATTTACTTGAAATTCTTTCCTTATATTAGTCTGGTACATGCTGAATAAGACACCAGTGGAGTTGTGACATTTAACAGAATGTTTAATGTAATGAATTAGTTCTTTTTTAGCCATCTTAATCTAGGAAAAAGCTCAAATTTTAAAATCAGTTTTATAAAGCCTCCTGCTGCATTAAAGCCACAGGTGCAGATAATAAGTCATTTTTACATCACTCCATTTGAGATACTTCGAAGGCTCTCTTGTGTTCTCTTGTGTTTATCTAACACAAATTGCTTGCAGAACTTGTGCAAGAAAACCACAGTTCCTCTACTTTTTCCATTCTACTTCGCACCGCCAACAAACAGATCTCCTCCAGCAAACTCCACGCTTCTTTCCATATTAATCTTTTTACTTGGAAAAACATCCTCCAAAATATGAATTTGTCAGGTCAACTCCCTGGTGACAAAATTTATCATGAAGTCTCACTTTTCTTGAGAATCATACAGGGAAGGGTAGGGAGTGAACGCAAAAGTGTGGGTTGTCTTCATACAGACATATCATTCTCAGCAAGCAAATGCCGATCTCCTCTTTTGACAGCCTGGAATTGCGCAAGGCATTTCACAAAGCAAACTTGCATTTTTGTCTCTAGCTGGAATTCAAACTAAATTCAATATGACACAGTAAATGTCTAAAGACAGACAAGAGTAAGGACGAAGAAAAAAGGTGGATGAAAATGACAGTTGTAATTCACAGATGTGATCAAGGAGTTAAGAGGTGCAAGATGTAGTCTTGTCTGTGTAGCCGAACTTGTGTACTGATTGTAGATAGCAGCAATAACATTTAAGTAGATGTTAAATAAGATTGATAGGACATTGGCCCCCATGGATAACTTTCACTCAGAATTACTGGCCTTGTCATTGAAACATACCTAAATTTTTGATTACAGATCAGCAAACCAACCTTTGGTGCTATTCAGGGTGACAGCAGTTCTGATACTTCCATAAAAAGTCTTACATGGCATACGGTCTCACGTGCAACTCCTGGATCAATAAAAATCTGCATTAGTCTGCAGTTGTGATTGAAAGCCATTCTCTGTGTGAGTTGTTACTGTAAAAACCTGTGTTTTGGCACTGGGGTGGAGGAGGAACAGGCTTGGCGAAGAGCAAATGAGCTGTTCACTATCAGGTGGATTTGATTCTTTATTAGTAATTCAAAAATCTCATCCTCTGAAGACCAGTGAATGTCTAATGTGACAGATTGGCTCCCTTTTTCACTTTGGGTACAGAAATCATTCTCAGCTTTCATCATGACTTTGGCACAAACAGTCTTCCTGGGAAAAGTGTCTTTAAAAGAAATATTCCTTCACTTTTGGAAAGAAATCCACAACAGCAGATAGTCACACATCCGTCTTCAGGTACCCTCCTAAGGCATCCCCTTTAACCTTAAAACACTAAAGTGACACATTTGATGACACTTTTATTTATCTGCTGGAGATCTGCTTACCTAAAGAGCTATTTCAGCAAGACGTTAGGGGCTCCGTGTTTCCAGAAGTGTCATGCTCCTGTTGAAGTACAAAAGTCTCAGCATTTGTACTCCTAGCAGGAAGAGAAGAACACAGACTGGTCTCCAGCCACTTGTTTCTCTACACAAATGTCACGCAGACTGCATTCAGTGTTGTCTGAAGTTCTTTGAGGTATCCAAAACCACTTCATAAGGCTGATAGAAATAACACAGTACCTCTGGGAGATCCATGCCATACCAGAACAGTGAGTAATTACTAAATATCTAATGCCCAGGCAACTGAAGTGAGACCTTGGCACGGAGATCGGCTTGAGACCAAGACACCTGTTTTGGTGTCTGTGTGCAGATATCTAGAGGTCTCCTTTTAGTCAGAAAAGATCTAGTCAACGTGGTGAACAAATCCTAGTGAATAGTTGGATGGACACCTTGAGCTTGATTCAGTTGACTTCTAGTGCCATTTGAGACACTTTACAGTGTACAAGACAACTCAGGATTGAAGCCATGTCATAATATCCATGGTACATCATCTCCTTCTGGAGCAGCAGCTGGAAATTGAGAGGAAGGGTAGTGGAGGGAAGGTGATTAAATGTAAGTGCCTGAAACAGAATCCCATCTGTTCTGGGTCACAGTGAACACAGTTTGCATTCTGAGCTGAAGATAGACATCTCCATTTGCACTGTGGGATGCCTTATAGAGTCATAAATATTGGAAAAGGAAAGCAAGCTTCAATCAATCATGAAAAAGCATGTCAAATAATTCCAGGTTTTTTTTATAGGTATGTGTTTCCTGTCATTCATTGCGAAAGCAATACCCTGGGAGAGGTTGCAGTGTCAGTTCGTTCATTTTTGTTTCTGTCCCCTCACAGTTTTTTGTCTGTTTGAATCAAATGACCAAACAAGTCACCTTTCAGATTCTTTCCTGCTTTCTCATGATACCTTTCCACCTCCTTAAACCAGAATTTAGTGCCTTCCTCTCTTTCTGTTTCCTGAATCCATGATGTCAACCCCATGCTATCGTTTTGACCCCACTATCTTCCCAGACCTCTCTCTCATCTTTCCAAACTTGACATAACACTTTTCTTACTCACAATATCCCATATATAGCCTAATCCACATAGACAACTTAGAGCAGTCCTCATTCCATGACCTTGATGGCTGCAGCGCCTGAATGTCATGAGCCAAATCCAACTCCACTATCACATTGTCTCCAGGCCCTTTTTTGTGATATGGCTAGATCTCACACATTTTCAATGTCATTATCTTTTTTTTTTCCTTCTTTTTTTTTCTTTTTTTTTTTTGAAGTATGCAATCTGGAAACAAGCCATGGCTGAGGTCTAGCTCTAAGGAAGATTGATTTTAGGTGGTATACGAAGAATTTGAGGAATCTTTTATTTTTTGCCTCCTTTTTGAACTCCTCCTGAAATTGATAAAAGGACAGCTTGTCAAGTTCTCTGAAAAACGTAAGAAGAATGAGATTTACAGTTCCCACTGACTGGAAAAGGGGAAACATAACCTCCATTTTTTAAAAGAGGAAAAAAGAAGACCCAGGGAACTACAGACCGGTCAGTGTGTCCTCTGTGCCTGGCAAGATCATGGAGCAGATCATCCTGGAAACTGCTAAGGCACATGGAAAATAAAGGGGTGGTCAGTGGCAGCCAACATGGCTTCACTAAGGGCAAACAGTGTCTGACAAATCTCTTAGCCTTCTATGATGGTGTCACAGTGTTGGTAGCAAGGGGAGAGCAACAGACTTCATCTACCTGGACTTGTGCAAAACATTTGACACTGTCCCACATGATATCCTGGTCTCTAAATTGGAAAGGCTTAGATCTGACTGATGGACCACTTGGTGGATAAGGAAACGGGTGGATAAGGAAATGGCTGGATAAGGAAATGGCTGGATAGTCATGCTCAAAGCGTTGAGGTCAACAGCTTGATGTCCAAGTAGTGTGCAGCAATGAGTGGTGTTCCTCAGGGGTCAGTACTGTGATCAGTACTATTTAACGTCTTTGGCAACACAGATGTTGGGACTGAGTGCACCCTCAGGAGGCTTGGCAACACCACCAAGCTGTGTGGAGCGGTTGACATGCTGCAGCGACGGGATGCCATCCAGCGGGACCTGGACAGGCTTGAGAGGTGGGCCTGTGCCAACCTCGTGAACTCAACAAGGCCTAGTGTAAGGTCTTGCATGTGGGTTGGAACAATCCCATGCACAAACACAGGTTGGGCAGAAAAAGGATCAAGAACAGCCCTGAGGAGAGGGACTTGGGAGTGTTGGTGGATGAGAAGCTCAATGTGAGACAGCAATGTGGACTTGCAGCCCAGGCCAACTGTATCCTGGGCTACATCAAAAGAAGCATGGCCAGCAGGTTGAGGGAGGTGATTCTGCACCTCTACTTTGCTCTTGTGAGGGCCCACCTGGAATACTGCGTCCAACTCCGGAGCCACCAACATAAGAAGGACATGGAGCTGTTGGAACAGGTCCAGAGGAGGGCCAGAAAGACGATCAGAGGGTTAGAGCACCTCTGCTGTGACAGAGTGAGGGTTGTTCAGCCTGGAGAAGATAAGGGTCTGGAGAGACCTTATAGAAGCTTTCCAATATCCAAAGTATCCAGAAAGTTGGAGAGGGATTTTTTACAAGGGCATGCACTGACAAGACAAGAGGTAATGGCTTCAAACTGCAAAAGAGGAGATTTAGACTAGATCTCAGGAAGAAATTTTTCACTATGAGGGTGGTGATGCACTGGCACAAGTTGCCCAGGGAAGTTGTGGATGCCCCATCCCTGCAGGTGTTCAAGCCCAGGCTGGATGGGGCTTTGAGCAACCTGGTCTAGTGGGAGGTGTCCCTGCCCATGGCAAGGGGGTTAGAACTAGATGATCTTTAAGGTCCATTCCAACCCAAACCATTCTATAATTCTATGAACTATCTGTTCTCTGTAGTCACAAGAAGCTCACTCCCACATCCTCTGTCCTTAAGTCCCTTCCTGTCCTTCATAATCACTGTAGTTTTAGGGCAATAACCTTAATCTTGAGCCCAAGCAGAAGAATCGATCACATGTTGAATCTCCTGTGTATCTCCAGACACAAGAAGCAACACCTCAGAAGTTTCTCTTCTCTCGCATTCTTCTTTTGCTTTGTGTTGTACTACATTTGCCCTTTTAACAGTTTATAGGAATGTGAATGGTTTACAGCTGTTTTTTCCAGCTTCTGTAGTCTAATGCTTTCTTAAAAAAAATAAAAAAATAGAGAAGATGCTTTACCAATGAAAGCTCTACTCTAATTAATACTGATATGGACACCTTTCACTCAGCTACCAAGTAATAACATTTCTGGAAGACATATGGAAAAAGAATAGACAAGACTAAGATGCTCCAGGAGCATCTTGAAGCTCCCAGCCCTGCCAAATAAATAATGACAGGAACTTCTCTCGGAGGTGATTTCTAATGTTGTTGTCCTTGTTCAACATCCTCTTTTTTATTTTATGATTTTTATATTTTTTATTTAGTTTATTTTTATTAGTGGTTTATAGGGATGTCTTAAAGCATAAAACACACTTCACATAGGGTGTGAAAATAGTGGCTTCAGAAACCAGTGGTAGTACATGTCCCGGTTTCATAAGCTATTTTTCATTTTTATAAAGAGTCATATTATCTCCTCTCTCACCTTAAACTGACAGTGCCCTTCAGGTGCCTATTTACTTGCTGACAGTGTAGGTTTTTAAAGCTGCAGATGTGTTCGGCTTACATCAGTTTCCAAATTTGCATCATTTTGGCTGAATGGGTTTGACGATGCACACATGAGTAGTTCAGGCATTCCTGCTGGGGTGGGACAAAAAAATTGTAGCAGAAGGATGGTGGTATGCAACTGAGACAAGATGGATGTTATAATCTTCTACAATTTAAGACTCTATCCACAGTTTAAAAGGCACCCGTTTAAAAGTGAGGAAAGAGGAGTACACATTCAGGGAAAGCCCCTGAAAATCAGTTCTTTCAAGAAGTGATGGCTATATGACACATCAAATTTGATCCTGGTCATTGTGACTCTGCAAAAGAAGCATATATCAGTAGTCTTAGCGTGATGAAATTTAGATTAATTTTCTTATCTTTCCAACGAAGATTAGCAAAAGCTTGAGAATACCATTTCCAACAATATTTCTGAAAAGCAATGTAATGTTAAGACTGCTCTGCTCCTAGAAACAACACAGGCCCATGTTCACCACCCAATTCTACCAGAATCTGATGATTGTTCTTGAAGGCACTGTCAGAAGCCTAGAGCCAGCATTTCTAGGTATGAGGGCTTGTGTGATGAAAGCCTGAATCCTGGTGGTTTTCTAGTTTACTCTTATGAATATTTTGGGTCTTAATCCAAAGCGTATCATTCAGCCTTCTGAGATCATTCCTAAGAACTGGACAGAGCATTTTACACACCAATCTTCTGTAACAGCGGCAGCTGATGAGCTCCCAGGTTTTTTGGGACACACTGCAATATAGGTGTGATGTACCACGTGCAGCTTAGTCTCCAGAAAACATTTCACCATACCTTAATCACTTCTGGAACTCAGTTCTCCACATGTAAAAGTGGGGATCAGAGTACCCTGCATCTGAGTTTTGTATGTGGAAAATGTCAGAGAGTACAGAAGCCATATACCACCTGTTCTCATATTTCACCTGAAATTTAAATAACTTTTCCCAATATCTTCTTGCAGCTTTGGTTGCTTTCTTCTTGTATTCAACAAAGAAAACATTTGCTTGTATCTTTGTAATAATAACAATAATAATAGCTATCTTCTACCTACTAAAAGATTATGAGATTTCCTTTCTATACTCTGGAGTCAAATCCAATTGCCCAAACACAGGCACCTGGCACCACCATTTCAAATGCCTTAGCAATCCTGCCTGGCCTCCACCTCCCAGCCCCGAAGGTTTCAGTTCTTCTGTAGGTTGTGTCACATCAGCCCATCCTTTGCAAATGGAATGCAGGAATGGCAGAAGGCATCTTCAGTTTTCCTGGGCAGCCCATTCTTTGGAAACTGAATCAAGATTCCCTTTTCTAGAGGAAGCAAATCTAGCTCCTTCGCAACCTCCACAGTAGTGCTGCCTTCTAGATCTTCCATTGTCCTCTCAATCTTCATCTCCTTTTTTTCTGCAACTCCCTGTAATCAAGGCTCCAGCTGCTTTGTCCACACTGAGCATAGCAACGTAACTGTCACCTGGGGTTTACATACAGCAATCCCACCAACACAGGCCAGAAACGAATGTGACCTTGTTTGTTCCAGCTTTCCACCACACATCCTAATCCTAGTAAAGTTTCAGCTTCAACCTTTTTATTCTCAAGCTACTATCTAGCAAGTTATTTCTCTGTTATACTCATGAATTTGATTTCCTTCTCAGAAGTGTAGCACCTTATACCTGTTTTTAATAGTATTGAAACACCCCGTGAATTGGAATTTAAACCATTTCTTCAACCTTTTAATGCAACTTTCCACTCTGGTCTCCCCAGGGCTCATAACCTCTGCATTTTCCTTTCCCACCCATTAAAACCAGAATTTACAATTCCATCATCCAAATCAACACTGAAAAGGATAACTAGGCTCAGGCTTAGCACAGAACCTAGTTGATAGTGTCTTCCCAGTACGGCAGAGAATCTCTCATTCTGGTCTATTGAGACATGTTGATCAACTGCTGAAAATTCAAGTCTGGCCAATGTAGCAGAAAAGGAGAAAGGGAACATGAAACAAATTGCCTAAAAGCAAACAACGTAGCCTTTTGATGGGGAAAAGTATCTAAAACAAAGCTTAAGCTGGAAATCAAGGTTCAACCTTAACACTGCATCAGCTGTTGCTTCTTCGTTCTTTTATGATTCACTGCTGTGCTGTTGCTGAGAGGAAATTACCTGAAACAGGATTTTGCAAAGAATAAAGTAGTACTTAAAGGATGCTCTGGAACAACTGGGCATCCTTTCAAGCAAAATCTTTTCAATTGCTCTTGTCTTCCAAGCAGAAGCACACAAAATTAATAATAAATGTTCAGCAAAGATAATTAACTTTTTTCTATCATAGTTTATGATTGCAAAGCTTAACAAGCACATCAACCCAAATACAGTGGGCTGCTCTTTTCCAGTGTGTTTTTTCCTCCCTTCTACTCTGTGCTGAACCACAAATGCTTTTCTGAAATGCATTATTTTGTTGGCAATAAGTGCTGCCAGTATTTTTACAGAATCATAATATTTTGAAATTGAGATGATCAATTAGATCAGCAAGTCCTTTTTGCCTCCTTGGAAAGGACATAGTCTCCCAAGATGGATATGTCTTATATTAAACTAAGGCTACCTGTTGATTGCAGCAAATTCTGCCCTTTGCTGACATCTCTGTGTGCTGCAGTTTGCTTTACCCCATGAAAGTCCTGCTATATTGTCTCCTGAAAAGGTCAGATCACAGGCTATGGGTGTTTAACCTCTGCCGTGCAGACTGCAGGCAGCCCATCAGGAAAATGAACCCATGTCTTCCTACCACCCTTTCCTCGGTTAAATCACAAATGGGCTGCAAAGGCTGCAAAAGCAGTTTCTAGAAGCTGCGGGTTTTTTGAGGGTCCACTGCATTAGGCTCTTGCCTGTCTCTTACTATACATTTCAAATGTGATGATGCTGGGCGTGCAGAGTATAGTCCTACAGTACACGTGCTGCATGCCTGGTAATCCTCTGCATGGCCAGATTTACCACCCACATGCAAACCAACTTTTCCCCAAATTTATGTTCCTGCCAGGATGAATTTCTCACATTTATGCAGTCAGCCTAGAGTTTTGAGAAAGTATCAGTGCAAGTCCTGGGTTTGCAGTGGAGTTGCAGGAAACTCATTAGTCTGAGCAGCCCAGATGGAGATGGTTCCTCCCATGGGTTCAGACAGCCCTTCAGCACAAACCTCTGCCAGCCTGGAGGTAAAACCTGGTGTGGGAACAGCACTGATTGCACCTGTGAGCCAGCAGCAGGCAAACAACCCACCAAGGGCCTTTGGTTAAGAAACCCCCTGAAAGATGGGAGATGTAAGTTTCAAAGTCTCAGCCTTATAGGTTAAACCTTGGAGTCTCACATCTGGGTGAAATCAAGAGGAACAGCAGGGAGAAAGTACAAGCCAATGACTTGTGTGTAAAACCTGGGCCATGAACAGGAGTTATTTGCAGTGTGCATTCGCTTCTGCTGTGAAATGCCCCTCAGGGACTCAGTTGTCAAAATACAGATATACATTAGTTACCAGATGGGGAGAGAAAGTAGCTGTTCTGCAGTACTCCCCATTCTGCACAGTAAATGTGAGATGATCCAGAAATGGCTCTGAAGTTAATTTGAAGAGGAGCACAGAGAGAACTAACAACTGCAATCACTCCTCAATTTCTTTATTCCACCAGAATGGTAAAAGCTGGTTTAAATATGAATATATATCCAAAACTAGAGAAAAGAAATCTGACTTTTGTTTTCATGTGGCACCAGTGCCAAAAGCTACTGCTGATAGTGTTAATGGACAAATAAATTCCCTTTTAGAAGAACTAATCTCCGAAGGCAGGTGATACAGTATGTTTCAGAATAGAACTGAGATTAAAGCTGATGTGCTGGAAAGATCTCACTCGATCTGTGAAAAAGACGGTGAGGCCACAAATTAGTCTGGTAGTGGTCCTTAACAATTGTAAGTGATCAATCAGTACAAAGCAACATGAATATTATTATTTTCCACTGTGGCATCTAGATAAGGCAGCTTACAATGAATTCTAGATCTTACTGCCTTCATTTGCTGATCATCACACATTTACCCTTTCATGTGAATCAGGCTTCTTCATCATATCGGTGCATGTTGCTGGCGCTCTGAAGATAATCTGTCACTTTGCTGTGTTCTCTGCTTAAATTATCATAACTCGTAGGGGCTTCCTTAAATCTTATGCCTTTTTGTCGCTATCAGCAGTCTGCTGTGATTTTTTTCTTATCACTCTAGCACCAAGAAATGCTGGGAAACATTATCAGTTCTGTATGCAGGGAAATGAAATGATAACCATCAGTCCACCCTATATTCTAGAGAACTCTTCTGCACCCCAGCAACAAAGCATTTGTTAGCAGTTTGACAAGCCCTTTTCTTTTAGTTAAAAGGAAAAATAATCAAAAAGATCAATAGGAAGTGTAAACTGTATGAATTTTACTGAACTAGAATTACTTTCTTGTGTCACTGTAGGCAGAGATTGGCTACAGATCATACCAGGGTTTCGAGCAAGCTTTGGACATGGTTATATTAATCAGAGTAGTCCTTGGAAGTCAGCAGTGGCAGAAGAGGGTTAAGTGACAGCTCAGATTTTGCATCATTTTCTACACTGAAGAAGCCATTAGGCAAGAGACATACACTGTCACAAAGAAGTAAACACACGAGGACTTCTCACATTTCTATATGCGGAAGGTGTAGGGGGCATTCCCATTGACCTCTTTCTCCTGCATCTCTTTTCAAGCCCATCAATATCATGGGTTTCACAAATCTGAGATCAAGACTCTAAGACCATGGGGTTGGCACTTAATAGAGTTAGAGATTATCATTACTATTAATCATTATTTAAATTAGACTACATTTTTCAATTTAGTGGAAAATGGACTTTTAAGAAAACTGAAAACGTCTACCTGTGCAGTTAGAATCAGGCTATAGTCACAGTTTTAAAAAGGAAAGGGTGCATCAGTATGGGATAAAACCACATTTTTATCAAATAAAGGTTATGCAGAAAAGGGTCTAAGAAGTCGAACACACCTACACAAGTCATGTTGTGTCAAATACAATGCTCTGCATTGATCCCAAGTTCATTCTTTCTTATTCTGAAAAAAATCTTTTTTCTTCACTTCTTTTTACTTTTATGTTTTCTTTACCCAACCACTAACCCGAGCACCCCATTCTATTTTGAAACATCTTATAGTGACAACTGCTAAATGAAAGATAAAGCCTCTGTAGGTGCTATTTAAACACAGTGCGCATCCACTAAAGAGCTTAGTCTGAACAATGTAGGGAGAATGGGTATAATAAACAAGCAGCATCCTATATAGGTGTGATGTTCTGCATCCTTGTACTTTCTCCACATCCCTGATTACTTGGTTCTTTATTTTTATGCTGGGCACAGGATTTCACGCTTTAGAAGTACTTTACCAGAAGAGCTAATGTTACTAATTTTTTCATTGACCATTGCAAAGCCAGGAATAGTCCTTTTACTGGAGCAGGAACTCAGCATTGTCATTGCTGTTACCACTATGTTTCATTGTTTCTTAGCATTTTATTGGGGTCTGCAGGCTTACAAATATCCTTTAACTTTCCCACATTTATTGCCTGCAAACACTCTGCAGAAATATTCTCCTTAAAGAGCAAACAATGCAAGACACAACATTAGCAGAGGTTAAAGGAAATATTCAGCTGACTGACTAATGTAAGGAAAAATCAATTATATGGACATGTCTTCAAAATCCAAAGCCCTTTATGCTGTTTTTGTCCTTGGGGATGATTTATCTGATGTAACATTGCTATTAAAGTACCTCAGCTCAACTGAAAATAGTATTGACTAGCACATTGTAAACTCTTCTGGGCTAGCACCACATTTCTCTTTATGTTCAAGCAACTTAATTGTTATCAGGCCCCCTGGATAGTGCTTTTAGATAAATAAAATTGCACCATTGTAAGACAATAGGGAATTTGAACAATAGGTTCTGCGTATGGCAGAAAATAATGGTAAATCACTGTAACTGCAATGTTTTCATATGAAAGTGGGGATGCAAAATGAGAATAAGATCAGCGGAGGGACAACTGCAATGAGAAACTTTTGTTTGTCTCAGTGTTCTATATTGCTGCTCAACAACTCAGCTTCTGAACCCTGTTCTTGTAAATTAAAAACCAATAGTAAAATTGTAATGGACACTATGGACACCAATGGACTCCATGGTCCAGATGGAGATCAGCAACAAGTGGCGTCCCTCGAGGGTCTGATTTCGGACCAGTGCTGTTCACTATCTTCATCAATGACACAGAAAAACGGACTGAATGCACCCTCAGAAAGTTTGCAGATGACACCAAGCTGAGTGGTGTGGCTGACACGTCTGAGGGATGAGATGCCATCCAGAGGGACCTGCACAGGCTCAAGGAGTGAGTCCGTGTGAAACTCATGACGTAAACCCCAGTATGAATACAGGCTGGGGGATGAGGAATTGAGAGCAGCCCTGCCAAGGACTTAGGGCTATGGTGGATGAAAAGCTGGATGTGACCCAGCGACATGCGCTTGCAACCCCAAAGGTCAACAGTATCCTGGGCTGCACCAGAAGAAGCGTGGCTAGCAGGTCAAGGGAAGTGATTCTACCTCTCTACTTTGCCCTGGTGAGACCCCACCTGGAGTACTGCATCCAGCTCTGGAGCACTCAGAACATGAAAGACATGGAGCTGTTGGAGCGGGTCCAGAGGAGGGCCACAAAAATTATGAGAGGGCTGGAATACCTCTCTTATGAAGACAGGCTGAGAGAGTTGGAGTTGTTCAGCCTGGGTAAGAGAAGGCTCCAGGGAGACCTTATAGCAACCTTTCAGTACTTAAAGGAGGTCTTACAAGAAAGATGGGAACAAACTTTTTAGCAGGACCTGTTGCCATAGGACAAGGTACCCCTTGGTTTTAAACTAAAAGAGGGAAGATAAAAGGAAGAAACTTTTTGCAATGAGGGTGGTGAAACACTGGCCCAGGTTGCTCAGAGAAGTGGTAGATGCCCCATCCCTGGAAACATTCCAGATCAGGTTGGATGGGGCTCTGAGAAACCTGATCTAGTTGAAGATGTTCCTACTCATTGCCGGGGGGTTGGACTAGATGACCTTTAAAGGTCCCTTCCAACGCAAACTATTCTATGATTCTATGATTCTGTGAATCAACAAAAGGTCCCTTTAAGGTCAAAATTCTTTTGTGGTAATTCTCAAGAGACTTATTTACACATTTTCCCACTTTTTTATATTTAATCAATTTATTCCACTGACTTCCCAAAATTGTTCAGAGCCAGTCTAAATTTCTTGTCTTAATCTTTTGTTGCCTGAAAAATGCTGAGTTGTCAAATTTACTACAATCTTCCAATCAAGTCTCTTTCAAAAAAATAGTGTTTAGGCAAAAAGCTGAAACAGTTTTTCAATCTCATCAAAATGGAATATTTGGATTTTTCATTAACATTTGCATTTTTTTCTTAACTAAATTAGCAATTATAATATAATCTTTTTAATTGCATGTAACATAAAGGGGAAATAATGTTCACATGTGTTTTCAGTCTCATTGTGTACATTCTGGAACACTAGGTTCCAAGAAAGAAATCTACTGGAGCTATTCAGGTGAAAAGGAACAAAATTAATAGTCTAGAAAGGAGAACATATAAAGGAAGACTGAAGAAAAGATATTTAGCCTGGTGTCTTCAGCTATGTAAAAAGATTGCTGGAAAAGGGAAAGGGACAGCAATTATTTCTGTTTTCAATTTTAATAGGTATTCCATTATAGACACCACAAAAAGTACAAATTTACTGTAAAGAAAGAGGGATTCAGGTTAAATGTGAAGAAAAATACTTAACATTAGAAAGACAAATAATGCATTAACATAGATTATTTGGAAAGGCATGGAATCTCCATTGCAGGTGGCTTTAAAAATTTGATCAGAAAAACAAAATTTAAGAAATGATAGATGCTACTTGCATTAGAACTAAGGAATTAATGAGAATTGTCCTAGACGTTTTTATGACCGATTTTCTATGGGTTTTTGTAATATTTGTTTTTTATTACAATGCATATTTAACAGCCACCATTTATCTCAAGCCATTGCAGGCCCGTGATAAAAATCACAAGCCTTTTGATTCCATTTAAAATAACAGAATTTCCTCAGTAACAAAAGGTTCAATTTTGAACCACTTCCAGTGGCACTGTTAGGGATTTAAAGGCAGAAAAAAGGGTCAGAGGGTTACATGCAGCTCAATAAACGAGGGTTTCCCGAGGAGACTTTCTTGCCAGCAACAGACTTAAAAGTCACTGCATGGAAGGTTCTAGAAACTCTTGTTATTCATTAATAATAAAGAGAATATTTATCCTATGCAAAGATGGTTAAAAGGTCATGCAATAACACTACTGGGAAAAATAATTTTATGTGTTTATAAAAATATCACATTCCATCTCAAAAGAAATCTCTCTGCAATGGTAACAATTAGCAAATGCTTTGACTGAATTCCAAAATTTACTAGTTCCCTTAGATCAGTATATCACCCCTGGAACTCCACAAAGAATTACCAAGGGAATAAAAAAAGGAAGTGGAGAATGTTCAGAAACAATTATATCAATTGTTCTCTGGAGCCCAAACATTCATTTACGCAACAAATAAAGTTAGCGCTAATTGCTCCACAAAACAGACATTCCAAATTTGGATCGTATCCAAAGTACGGGCATCTGCCTTAGTTTGCTCTGCTGCAAACTGATCCAGTCATCTGCCTAGATACGATGTCACACATCAATGTTGATGTTTCGTCTTCTTGATCGCATGGTTTCCACTGAGGCCTGGTACTTCAGAAGATCAGGAAACAGGTACTACATCCTGAACAAACTCAGAATGAGTATTATTGATACCTCTTAATATTATGTCACATTGTCCTTAGAGTAGACAGAAAGTGACAAGGAGACTTGAAAAGGCAATATTTCTCC
The DNA here is from genome assembly GCA_013398295.1 of Chionis minor. Classification (NCBI taxonomy): domain Eukaryota; kingdom Metazoa; phylum Chordata; class Aves; order Charadriiformes; family Chionidae; genus Chionis; species Chionis minor. The sequence continues at coordinate 256,737 of VZSF01007420.1, read as the reverse complement.
TACTAGTAACAGTAGGTTTTGAGTTCAAGGATGGTCAAAACAGGGAGGAGCATGTGCAAAGACAACATAAACCGGGATGTGCACATAGACCTTGAAATATTGCTGTATTCAAGTGAGTCTTATCTTTCAAAATTTTCTAAGAATCAAAACAGTGAAATTAGACTAATTGCCAGTTACTATTCTTACTATAGTAGAAGAAAGTGTTACCCTTCAAGTAGGAGACTTCAACGAGACTGGGGTTCTTCAGGCACAGAACAGAAGATTCTCACTGCCCTTAAAAATGAAGCAATGTTGGGATTATACAGTAGAGGCTTTATAAATATGTGGGACAATTTTATTTCTGCATTTGCCATAAATAGCGTACAATCCCTTTATTTTGTCATATGTATTTGGAAAGCAGAAAAAATAAAAACCAGCAGCTATTTTGTCTTTTAGGTATCACATACACATTGAAATTCACAATTATGACTAGAATATATACAGGTTTTATTGTAAATGTCTTTAAAATACTTTTGCCTGTCTTCATGCCCAAGAAAGTGTTTCACTTACCTTCTATAAAGTTAACAGAGGCAAAAGTGCAGCTTTCCTAATATGTTCACTGTATGGAAAAACTGTTTCCTTGGATTACTTTTACCAGCACTCATTATTTAATTCTCATAGCACTACTGTAAGTATTAGCATCTGTTAAACATTAGTACACATAGACAGTTGAATCCTTTGTGACTTTCTTTTGCGTATTTGTTTTTCCTCAAAGACACTTGAGAGTTATCAAGCTTCTCTAATAGCTGGATACTAAAGGTTCTGTCTAGACTTTTGTTTTACTTAACACTGGTGCTCTGAGAAAGGGTATTTTTTTCTTTCATTCTTTGAAGTATGGACCACCATGACAATAAAAATAATGAAAAAAACTTATTTCTATGTGTAAATATCCCCTCTTTTCCTTGTCTGAACCATCCCTTCATTACTTCGAGCTTATCTTCAGTTTCCTTGCATAAAGGAGGCTCCAGGCTTAGACTTTTTTATTACTAGGTCTTCTCTTCCACATGCCCAGCCTTTCTGTTTCTCACCTTTCATGGGAACAGACCTCACAGACCTCACTTAGGCCATCACTGCCCAAGCTTCCCAACCACATAAACTTTGAGATTCTTCTGCCTAAACATAGAAGTCTGCACCTTTATCTGAGTTAAATACCTGGATTTCTTTTACACTCAATGAGGGGGAGGGGAGGGGGGAGATCCAGAAGGTTGTTTATCTCATCATAAAAAAACACCTTTCAATGTGAATAGGTGAATGGGGTCCTAAAATGCCCATTTCTCCCCTTTGATTCTGTAGTGATTCTAGCTCACCAGCTGAGGTGCAGATGTCAACCACCCCCCTTAGTCTTCACAAAGGGCTCCAAAACCCTGTTGGTTACTTTATTTAGCTATAGACCTCTACAAAATCAGATGAGGCAAAACACAACAAAAACACTTAAAGATTTTCTTTTTGATCGTTCCTTGAACTTTCATCAAGAAACTTGTTCTTCTGCATGTGGTTTTCCTTTCTAATCATGAGGATGAGCTGAAATCATATCCTCCCCTTAGAAATTTTCTTCCTTCCCAAGTTGGTCAAGAAATTAGAAAAAAAGATTATTTTGTCATTCTGTTTTTCTTTTCTGCTTTCTTTATCTCTGAGCGTCATGCTCTGTTCTTCTTGAGTAATCATGAGCATTGATTACCTTATTCTTTTGTTATAGCATTTTTCAGAGCAAAGGGATAGTAGAAAACAGATTTATTTATGTATTAAAAATTAGATACATGTTCAGATTTTTTCTGTTCTCAAGAGAGAAACATTCAGGTGATTTTGATCCTCATTGTTATCCTGTTCATAGTAAACTCTCTCAGATTCAAACTTTTTTCTCCTCCATCTGACCATGATGAAGTAATACGCAGCAGAAGATAGCCAGACAGCATCAGGATACATACTGTTCCAAAAGTGAAACTGAAATTCCTAAACCCTGCATAAGGTTATTATAGAATTACTGAATGCGGTTTGGTAGCACAAGAGAGTTGAAGATAAAAGCAAAACTAAGTTCCAGCTGTGAAACTCATATGGCTTTGTTTTCTTTATACCACACCTTTAAACCTCCAAGACCTTCGTGTCGAGAAAAATAAGCACTCGCAGAGACAGGCACAATGTAGGTCTTTCAAAGGACACCTTAACTTTGCTCTTCTGTTGTTTTATACTAATTCCAAGTGAAGGTAACCCAAGGTACTTCTACTTTTTGCATGGAAACAATACAGCCCTTACCAGAGCTTTAACTGTGCATGGCTGAGGATATTTGTGGCTATTCTGACCCTCAGAAGCTTGCATTTAGTTTAAAGATGCAGAGATACCTTTAGATTTCCACTGAGACAGTATGAGGAGATGCAAAACAGCTGTGCTCCCTAAAGCTGCAAACAGGCTTTTAGACTATCTGTTGCTGAATTCCAACAGTTGCACTTTTTCTGCAGTTATGAAACTCTTAACATTTCTAAATTCACATTTATAAATTTCCCACCACCTGAGAATGCCATCTGCTGTTTATCTCGAATATATCCAACTTTCCATAGCATATTTCTTTGGGATGCTCTCAAATTCCATTTGGTTGGACTTTGTTTTTCACTTTGTTTTATTTTTGGCTTATTTATTTAGTAAAGAAACTGTGCATAGCGCAAGGCATACACGGGGTTTGCTATACTTTTCTGTTGTAATCTGTCAAGCAGTGCAATTTAAACAAAAAGGATGGTTCTTTTTTAGAGCAGATGATCACAATTCTGATTAGCACCCGTGAAGTGATGGTTCGGGGAGATTAAGTCACATTTGAAATGCTTATTCGTGACTTATGACACAGCCAGTGCATAACCTAGGCTCAAGTTACACCGAGAAGTTATTATGTATTTTCTGCGCTATATACTGGCTTACCTAGAATATATTGGGAAGGATTTTCCTAGGACATGGTGAGTTTTTAACAACAGCGGTTTTTTGTGCAAATTTTGTGAGAAATGTGTTCATTTCAAAGGAAGTCTTGTTAGGAAGCCTTTTCAAGCTCCATGTGGAAATCCAGCCATAGTGGACTCTGATTACGGCACACTTCAAATCAGAGTAAAATGCTGATGAGTACGTATGCCGGTGAGGTATTTTGATGTGGACCCTGTCTCAATCTATTCTTTTAGTGATGGATTATTTTAATTCCTTAGAGAAGTGTGAGATTGATCTAGCCTACCTATAGTTTCTAAAAACCACCTGTCTAACCATAGTAATCAAGGCTTCAGCTACAGTCAAGGGAAAGAAATAGCTGGATGGGGCAGGCGCATTTCTTTTCGGATGACACAAATCTTTCTCTGACACTGCCTCTCCTATGGCTTTAGAGGAAATTCAGACCACTTGATTGATAAAACAGCTACATTTTAGATGGCTAGACTTAAAAAAAGAATAAGAAAAATGAAGTTAAATGGACGCCAGTCATTAGTGATGTGCTCCTAAGATCAATAACGGGGACAATTAACATCTTCATTTATGACGTGGATGATGGTGAAGAGTGCATCCTCAGCCAACTTGCAAATGATACAAAACTGGGAGGAGTCATTGACAGATCTATAGATTATAGACTATATTACCTTTTAAAAGGACCTCAATAGGCTGTAAAAAGGAGACAACAGGAAATTCATGAGCTCAGCAAAGTGAAATGTGAAGTCCAGCACATGGGGAGGAGCAGTCCCATGCATCAGTATGTGTTGGGACAAATAACTAACAGGGGTTGAGGGAGGTAGGGGAAAAGTAAAGAAGATGGAGCCAGACTCTTCTCAGTGGTGCACAGAGACAGGTCATGAAGTAACGAACACAAACTGGAATACACAAATGTCGTGTTTTGGGCTGGACTGGCCACTGCAATGAGCAACAGATGCTCTCCTCCACCTGTGCCAGAAGGAGAGGATGACAAAACTCCACTTAAAAATAAGAAAGACCTTTTTTTTACTGATCCAGCACTGGAACAGGTTGCTCAGTTATGCTGTGGGCTTACTGTCCTTGAACCCAACTGGACATGGCCCTGAGAAACCTGCTATAGCCGCCTATGATCAAACAGGAGAGGTTGAAATCCTCAGTCTCTAGAGGTCTTTTCCAACCACAGTGATGCTGTGATTTTGTGAAGATCCTGTGAATTAGTAACTTGTTGATATTTTTAACCCAGGTCTTGCAAACCTTAATTAAAATCCTACTCTCTCCCTCTCTTTCTAAAAAGATCTGAATTTCTGGATGCAGCAGAAGAAAGAGGCTGCAACTTCAGCTTTCTCTCAAATCAGAGCTTTTATTGTACAAACAATCCCAGTCTGGGGTTCTCACTCAAAGATACTACTTGGAGCCTGCTGCTGTATTGGCTCTAGAGAAATGTTGATCTTCATTGAGCAGTCTAGACATAGGTATGTACTCCAAACTGGAATGATCAAGTGTACCCTAGACAGCCATATAGGACTGGGACATGGAGACTTGCATTGCTGGCTTAGCAGGGAAAGATTAGATGACACGTTTATGCAAAGACAGCTCAGGCTCCTGGTGCTTTCTTTTGAGAAGGAACTGGTATAAAAAATAGTCTGCTGCTAATTGACACCTGCAGCACTTACAGCTTTAAAATGTTGATGTCTTTTAAAATGCTGATGTCTTTTAAAATGTACCGAATAACATAAATATTTCAGCTGACTTTGTTTAAGTCCTGCGTTTTTTATGTAGTGGCTGTATGCAGAGTGCAAAAAATCTGAGTTTGAGCTTTTTCTTAGATCAGGATGAGTTAGTGAAGATGATCTTGATTTAATTCCTGCAGTGGTGGCTTCTTTGGTTAAATATTTTGCTTCAGTTCAATGGAGAGAAAATTCAGCCAACATCTAAACTGTACATTTCTGAAAATCTTGCTTTAAAAACATGCAGAATCAATGAGAACACCAAGATTTCAGGCTTGGAGCAGGAAGGATTATCTAGTGGCTAGAACATAATCCTGGAAATTAGGAAACTCAGGTTTCACTTCCTTTTCTGTCACAGGTGTTTTATGTTATCCTAGATAAGTCATTTTGCCTTTCTCTGCCTCTTACTCCCAGTTGTCAAATAATTCTTCCTTCTTTACCACTGTGGGATATCATAAAGCATGTGAAGTGTCCAGATTTTATAGTATTAGTTGCTGTAAATGTATCCTAGGCTGTCAATTTTACGCTGGTGAGGGTACATTTTGTTAGAGAATCCAACAGAGTTATTTTGTCATTATACTGCATAATAGAGCAGAGTCAGTTCACAATTTTGCAGAAATATAGATTTGGGTTTTGTGGAGTTTTGTTTTATTTCATATGTTTGTTTTATCACAGAGATGGGTGGACATGGCCGAGTAACTTCTGGCAAAATGGGGAGAGGATGAGGACTAGAGCCTGGATGGGAGGTAAGGCAGCCAATCAGGGTGTGCTGCTGGCTGCTACCAAGGTGTTGGAAGGAATGAGGGCAATGACTGCAGTTTCTGGCAGACATTACCCTAAAAGTCCTGATTCATCCTTTACTAGCAGGAACAACCACCAGCCATGGTTGCTTTGCTAACCAAACTGCTTGTTGCCCAACACAACTATTTTGATATACCTAAGCCTAGCTTTGTAATAAAGGCAGCGTTATGCTCAGGCACTTGAGGTTCAATTTAATTTCCTAAGCAAAGGAATGCCTAGGTTACCACAACCATGTACCCCAAGCTGGCATATATGACAAAACAACTATAAGAGACCCATGCCTTCTTGAAGAGGCAGCTGAAGATCAGTTAGCTTAAAGTGTAAATGGCCCGAGGTACCAGTGGTTAAGTTATTGAACCAAAGCTTTGTTCTCATGTTTCTAGAATTTATCTGAGACAAACACAAAACACACCATGGAATAAATACTGTATGTCTTCACTGTTGCTACCTGCTCCTAATCAGGAAGTGTAGTCTTGCTCAGATCGTCATTTATGATGTTTATTTCTCATTTTTTATGAGTCTGATTTTTGGCCTTGGGCTGTTCTTCTGCAGAATAATTAACTTTAGGAAGAACTATCAGAAAAGTTGAGCTTTTAGGGATGGAATTTACAGGACATTAGATGTCTTAAGTATCTAGGAACCTAACTGGGGTTAGGAGACTAAACACCTTTGTAATCTTGTCCCTTATTAGTCCAGTATTATGGAGTGCACTTAAGAAGAAGGAAAAGAAATGAGGAAAGAAGGAATATCTCTGTCAGTCTAATAATTTGCACCAGCCAAAACAAACAAAATAACAAACAAAAGATTCCAATTTCCAGTAATTTCCAGTGGAGATTTCTAGCCTAATTTTCTCATGATAATGGATGAGCAGTTTTTCCCTAATTGGTAGTTTGATGTGGGAATATGGACTTTTTTTGTTCTCTGATTGCCTCGGACATTGTTAAAGTAATGTTTCAATTGATAATCTGGCACTTCACTCCCACTTTTTTCCTCATACTACAATTTCAGAGTCAGTTATGTCATCTGATGATGCTGTTTAATTCTCTTATAAATAACAGGTTTGTAGAATGGCAGAACGGCTGCTAAGAACTAAGAGCCCAACAGCACAATTTGGGTATTACTTTGGATGACACACACATATCTTTTATTTCAAAATTATTATTGTGGTGTTTTCATATAATCTTTGATTAAATTGAGAAGTTAGCTTCAGAAGAACTACAGTAACTATATCCCAGTTCTGTACAAACTGACTTAGTATTGGCAGTGTGTAACTCTAGATATTTCTGTTTCAGCTTCTCTAGGTTTGTTTTTTTTTTCTCAAATTAATAAAAAGCAAACATACACAAAAGAAATTGAATTAGGTTTTGAGTAGAAGAACATTTGTATGACAAAATCACATTTTTGCAAATATCACAGTTAACTCACTTTTCTGCTAAGAGCTCAGTACAAATACCTTGAAACATTTAAGTTACATGGAACAAATAACCTCTACCCACAAGATGACAGACATTTCTCTCCCCCATCACAAAGGCACATTATCCCACTGATGACTCTTGCAGGGTTTCTTGCACCTCCTTTGAAACATGAATTATCTTGGTGATATTTTTCTGTGCTAGAAAAATTACTGGTCTACTGGTAAATCTGCAATGCATGCATAATGAATAGCATCAGTTTTTCATTTAAAGGTCCTTAGAAACTCTAAGAACATGATGGAACAGGTGATTATCTCACCTGCAAACCATTTTGCATTTTCTCTGTAAACTCATCAGCCAGTCTTCTCATTTTGTCTCTGTCTTTATCAGTTTGGGATATACAGCTCAAATAGAACATGTCTTACCTTGTTTTTACATATCTATACTGCCCCTTGTGGGACTTATAATTTGGGAGAGGAAGGGACCTATATTTCTGCAACAAATTGCACCAAATGACATGATGACAACCTAGAGCATCTAAGACATTAATATACAGCTGGTAAATATGACATCGGACCCAGGGGAGATCAGTAGCCTTCTGGAACTGCATCAGGGGATCACATGGGTTTCCCTGAGGTATCGGAAATGGGACCAGATGCCCTCAGGACAGCAACTGAATCACTTCCAGGGAATGGTTCTTCTGATCTACTTTACAAGTCTACACTGAGGTGAAATACATTTCATCTTAGATCTCCATCAACTGTTAAAGAAAGATAGAGTAATTAACATCCCACTGACATTGAAACTATAATTGTGGGTTTCAGTCTACAGAAGAGATATCTACAGGTAGGTATATAAATTAGGTTTTCACAAGTGATTAATGTGCCTAAATTCTCTTTCTGAGAGTTTGACTCTCTCTGCTCAATGAAAATCTGAGGCCAGATTCAGTTCCCTCAAAAGTATCTAGTTGTTTTTCAGATTTCCTACAAGTCCATACATGACTGGCAGCTAGGACATGGGCTCAAGAAGTAATCCACCGTTTCTGAGCCAGCAGATGGAGGCCAGATAAGACATTACAGAATACCTAGTATGACACTAGACACCTAGATACAGACAAATGAATTCTGTCCTCTCCACCTGTATTAATTATGGGCTCAACACAGCCACGTAAGCATAGGCATCTAAAGTCTACTTTAAGCTCCCCGTTTGGCCTTCACATAACTCTGCAGAAGGATGCAAAGCTGCTATTCACTATGTTACAGCTGTTACGTCATATGTATGTCTTGCAAGTCCTATTGCATCACACACAGTACTACACATTTAAGGATGCACTACTGAACCAAACCCAAGAATCCTGCTTACTGTAACTGAGAGCAGCTGGAGGCCAGGGGCCCATTTGTCTTGCTGTAGTTGATGGGGGTCTGTTGAAGAACTCCGTGGCTCTCTTGTCATGATATGAGAAATGATAGAGCCAAGCAGATGCACAGCTGTGTTTTCTTATCAACAAAAGGCTAAGTTTTTCTCACAAAGGTCATCACAAGCCTAGATCTGAGCAGAAGGCAAGTTTTGACTTGTTGGATGTGGCCTGAGACATTAGCCTTTATTTGGAGGTCACATCTAATTTAGCATCTAGGGATTTTAGTTGCTCTTCTTTTTCCATAGCAAAGGTCAGTAAAAAATTAAGTATCAGAGTTCAAAGGAGGTAGAAAAGAGTTTTCCTTTGTGCTGACTGACCAGAGTTAGGATATCTGAGAGTCAGCATGCATCATAGAACAATTTGATTGGAAGGGATCTCTGGAGGCCATTGGGTCCAGCCCTCTGCTCAAAGCAGACCCATCAGCCTGCAGAAGCCTGCAAAACCCATGCACAAGAGTTATGTGGAAAGGCCTAGTGGACTGCAGCATAAACATCATTTGTACTTCTTTTGTGGCACTTTAAATGGACTGGTCCTGATAGATAAACTGTAGCTAATCTCCTTGCCTTAGTTCAGCTAAAGTCTTTAACAAAACAAAGCACTTCTAAGCCTGAATGAACTTCCTTTGACATCTTACTGATTTCAGTAGGAGGCAGCCGTTCCCTATAGTGACACTCTTATACAAGAATACATATTTTAATTTACAGTGGAGTCTTTAGATGGTGGTAGGATACACTTACAACAGAATAAACTAAAGTGAAATAGTAGAAGATTTGAAGCACAGAGTTCAATACACAAAGAACAATGGACAAGTGTAGGAGCAGCATGTGCTTCATTGTCTGCAAGAGAATTCATTGAAGAGTAGCTGAGAGTATTAGGAATATCATTTGTTAATGTTTGTCTTCTGTAGTCTTCACATTTAGGTACAAATTATTTTCATTCATTCTGGTAAACATAATGCAAAAGCAAACTTAAGAATTTTTATAAACAAGGGAATAAAAGTTTCAAAGCAGACTATCAGCCAGTGAAAATGTAATTCCTTTCCTATGTTTCACTATACCAATTCCCACGGGGACTTTTCAAGTTCTGTTGTAGTCTCCAGCACTGACATCTCTGGGTTAACGTTTTTATCCATAACTTATACTGAAATTATTTTTTAAAAAGTAAAATGCTTATTAGTATTTTTAATAAGAATTGTTTCTAGTGACAAATGTGTTGGGTTTTTTTTCAAACTAACCATTTCATATGGCTCTATTTATTCTTGTGAAACACAAGTACTTAACTGAAACATATTACAGATTAAACATAAATATATTTATAGATAACAGGTTTTAGTTGGAAAGCAGAAGACTTTGATCTTCAGCCACAAAAAATGTTAAGTGATTAATTTTGTAATTAAAAATGGAAAAAAAAGGCTTTTTTCTGAGAAAAGCAAAATAAAAATATTTTCTGACCATATCTATTAATAGTAGCTGGTTTTCTTATTTGGAATATACATGGAAATTCTCAGATGTAAAGTGCAAAGTTTTTTTTTATTCATAAGAAATTTCAGGAGACAAATGGCTTCTTTGCATTTCACCAATGCGAAGCAAACCAAAAGAGTGTACTTGGAAATGTAGCACTATCTGCATCAACTAGGTGCAAAACTATTTGAAACTGCTCATTTCTTTTTCTGGCTTAGCAAAGCCTTTGATCGTCCTGTAACTATAGCAACATAACCGCAAGCTGCTCGATTTTAGAGACTTTTTGTGCATTGTCTATTTTTTTCTAGAGTATAAAAAGATAATAGGATACAGGCACTCTGCTTTGTTTACCTTGCTAAGCTATTTTTAAATAATACGTGATAAACCAAATGAATTAAAAATCTTCCTTTCTCTAAATGCTTTTAACGTTAATTTTATTTACCTGGAGACTTATAGGAGGTGATGTGCTTTCCTGAGTGTAGGGACATAGTGCCATTTGAGATGCCCTAGTGGCTCCTACCTGGCATCCAGCTGCCACAGCAGAAGGGTAGAACATGTATGTGGCTCAGGGGGAACTAGACACCTATGTGTAAGTGACTGAATTGCACCAAAGACTGGTCATATATTTTTCAAAAAATCCTCAATACCTGTCAACAAGATGACTGAATATTTCCTTAATGTTAAACATTCAGGTAATGGCAAGATACAGCTTTCTGGAGCATACTAGACTGGTCTATATCAGGTCTTATGAAAGCCAATAGGTTGCTTTCCCCCCCTAAAATTTCTTCTCTTGTAGTCTTCTGGAAATATTGAAAACAAAAAAAAATTGGAGTGGAATTTAGGGATTTGTCTGTCAGGTAGAGTTTTAATTCAGCTGCCTGGACCACCACGAGGCTTCTTATGCAGTTTAAGAAGCAGCTACTTTCCAAGCTGGAGTAATTTAGTTTTCCTGTATGTCTTATGTTGTATTTGCCGGTCCTATGAGAGTGTCTCAGATAATGCAAAGCAACCTGCACTTCTGCAGGGATAAGTCATCTGTCTTGTGCTCATGCTTGTAATGAAGATCCAAGCTATGTAATGAAGATCTAATCAAAAGACTCAGGAACCTACATCTAGACACCTGTATATAAGTATATGACTCTCAACCTGGCATGATTCTATGAGTCATTATATTATAGAATCACAAAAAAATCTACTTAAGCTACAAAATCATAGAATAGTTTGGGTTGGAAAAGACCTTTAAAGGTCATCTAGTTAAACCCCCCTGCAACGAGCAGGACATCTTCAACTAGACCAGGTTTCTCAGAGTCTCATCCAACCTGACCTTGAATGTTTACAGGGTTGGGGCATCTACCACTTCTCTGGGCGACCTCAAGCAGTGTTTCACCACCCTCTTTGAAAAAAAAAATTCTTCCTTATATCTAGTCTAAATCTTCCCTCTTTCAGTTTAAAGCCATTACTCCTTGTCTTATCACGGTAGGCCATTTGAAAAAGTTTGTCCCCATCTTTCCTGTAGGCACCCTTTAAATATTGAAAGGGCACTAAATACTAAATACTGAAAGGTCTCTGTGGAGCCTTCTCTTCTCCAGGCTGAACAACTGCGTCTTTCAACCTGTCTTCATAGCAGAGGTGCTCCAGCCCTGTCATCATTTTTGTGGTCCTCCTCTGGACCTGCTGCAACAGCCCCACATCATTCTTATGTTGGTGGCTCCAGAGCTGGATGCAGTACTCCAGGTGGGGTCTCACCAGGGCAAAGTAGAGGGGCAGAATCACTTCGCTTGACCTGCTGGCCACACTTCTTGTGACACAGTCCAGGACACAATTGGCCTTCTGGGCTGCAAGTGCACATTGCTGTCTCACATTGAGCATCTCATCCACCAACACCCCCAAGTCCCTCTCCTCAGGGGAGAAGATATTGAACAGTACTGGTCCCAATATAGACCCCAGAAGGAGACCACTTGCAATCACAATCTCCATCACCACAATCTCCATCTGGACATTGAGCCATTGACAACTACCCCCTGGATGCAACCATCCAACCAATTCCTCATCCACCAAATAGTGCACCAGTCAAATCCGTAACTCTCCAATATAGAGAATGATGTGGTGAGGCACCGTGTCAAAGGCCTTACAGATGTCCAGATAGATGACATCCAGATCTCTTCCCTTGTTCACTGATGTAGTCACTCCATCACAGAAGACCACTAGGCTGGTTAGGCAGAACTTGTTCTTGGTGAAGCCATGCTGGCTGTCTCAAATCGCCTAAGTCCATTCATGATTCAGTGTATAAAACTGAAAACTAACACTATTTGAGGCATCTTAGCGTACCTGATATATCAACACAGAGATGACAAATAAAACAGGATATGCAAAGAGATTGTGGTCTTCTGCAGTAGCAGTTGGAGGAAATGCCATAAACAATTTGGAAACTGAGTCAATCAGTGGACACTTGTGTGGGCAGCTACAATCCAAAGAGATTTTACTCATTCTTTTAATCATGTCAAAGAGATGTAAATAGCATGCAAAAGGATAGAACTTGTGAAAAACGCATACTATTAATAGAACAGTTAAAAAAAACAAAGTGAAACACTTAGCAAGTGTTGCACAGCCCATCATATTTCTAGTACTGGCAAGTGAAATTCAACATTTTAGGAGCGTCAAGTCAAACGCTCTGGTGTTATAAATCTTGAGCTCACAGGCAGGTCCAGTTAACAACCTATGTCCTTCCAGTTACAGAAGTATGAGCTCTAATTATTATCTGACCATTCAAGATCCAAAGAATAAATCAACACATGTACAACATGGCTGGTCAGTTAATTTCTGAACTCTCTCTGTAGTCATTGGAAAGAAACAGAAAAACTTAGGGAGCAATTCACCACAGCTAGTCTAGATTTTTTCAGAATAGATTGAATTATGTGCTAGTAAGGTTTGTTTCTCTTCATATTAACAGAAAAAGAGTGATTGGAGCAGAGTAGATGCCTACTCTGAGAGAGATGGACCAATTCTAAAGAAAAAAAAAAAACATTTTGCAGCATGTTTCTGTGTTGACCCCCAAAAGTCTAAAAGAGTAATAAGTGTCTGCAATTAAATAAATCTTGTATTACTACCTTAGGATCCTATCTATTTTTTTACAGAATGTCCAAACTCAGACTGGTATGTCTTTATCATTCTGATAAAGAGAAAAGTCTCATACTATGTGTTGGAGCAAAACTAGTCAAATTTTCCTTGGTGAGATAGTGTTTTTATCTCGTGAGGTCCACAGGATTATTCTTGTGAAAAACTGCAAAAGTAACTTGCTTTTTGTTAAACTTTTTAATTTTTGAATCAACTTCTCCAGATAAAGTGCATGAAGAGATGAAAAACTCCCCCCTCCTTTTTTCTTTTATTTCTACATATTTTTCTGCTCATACACACACAGAGAGAAAACTTTTTATAACACCTTCCAGTCCTTAATTGCAAATAATAGCACGTTATCTTAATCTTATTTCTTGTCTGTGAGTATAAAAATAGGATTGTTGCTATGAATGAAGTTAAGTAATAATGCAAGTTTTTGCAAGACCAGGATATAATCATGCAAACATCTCTTTCAAACAAAGTTTCTAACTCTTTTTTTTGGTCCTTCCTATACTGTTTTACTAATTTGCTGCAGTAAATTAGTAATATCCAAATGGAGAGGGGGGGAAAAACACTTACATTCCAGATCTCCTGAAATCAAAGAAAGAACTGGATTATTAAGTGACTGGACAACATATCTAAACCTATAAGGAGGAACAATCACAAACAATGGGTGAATAATAGTATTTCAGTCACTCCAGGACAAAATATTTTAGCACTGTATATTACATACCCAGTCATAAAATTGAATGCTTACTCTAAGACAATTATCAGTAGATCCTAAACCAACATTTCTAATAGGAATACACATAATCAGATAAATAGCCATGAGCATTTGCAGTCAAGTTCCTTACTTTTTTTCCAGTGGTCTAAGTGTTACTACAGTAGGTGCCAAAAGACACAAACAAAGCTTTGCTTTCCCTCCCAAATCATCTTAACCCAATTGTTAGTCACTAAAACTATTACTTACCTACCTCCCTTCTCCCTACCAATTCGCACCTCTGCAGCCTCTCAGAGTTCAATTCTGCTTTCCTTACAAACAGACAGATGGAAATACTGACTAGAAGTGCTTCCTTAGGGCAGGCAATTTTGACCAGAAGTCCACCTGGTTTTATTTCCTTCCTATATTTTCTGTCATGAGAATGAGAAGCTGCAGATCCTACCCCAGACAGCTGTATGTTCTTATTCCAGAATACGCTCGCCTTTTTCTCATAATCCTCATATTAGCTCATACCTGATAGAGAAAGCACTCACACATTTTGACATATGAGCAGTGCCAAGTTGTCTTCACGCTTTGCATATTCAGACTACTCCCAGTTCAGGGTCTTTCCCAGTGAGCTGGAGAAGAAGGAAAGGCAGAAGAATGGGGCACCATTTATCTATTGGTGAAGTAATACTGTTGAGCAATTAGGAGTGTAAAATTTAGAAAGTGGGAAGGGGATGGCTCAAAAAAAGTGAGTTGTTCACAAGATATTCTACCTATAAGTCTGGTCTACTTGAGTTCACTATGAAGCCAGGGATGTCAGGGGATGAAAAGAAGGCAGGAGAAGAGGAATGCGACACAAGTTTAATTAACTAGATTCCTGGCTTAAAGGGTCTTGAGGTGCAGGTCTTGCTAATAAAATAGTTCGGTTTTATGTAAAATTTCTTACCTGAAAGAGAAAAATGAGTTATTACACCCAGAAACTCAAATAAACTGTCAGTTAAATCCCAATGTAGTATAACCAATCCCTCTGATGAGGGCTGAGATGTTCAGCACTACAGACATCCAGAATGGTATATTAACATTCCATTGGTCTGGTCTTGCTGGAGTAGTTATCAATAGCAAGTAGAAAAAAAAAATAATTGCCCATTCAGTGATATTGATTTTGCTAATAATGCTGTTTCAGCATGTTAGTGTTTTTCCTATAAGCTATTTAGAACACATTGGAAAAGTCTGGCTAATGACATGTGAAATCATATATACAGTAAAAACTATTACACACTATGAAATGTGTCCTTGCAATGTTATTAAGTGGCCTTGTTTCATTACAAATGTAGTATAATCATCATGGCTGATGGAGTTTAAACAAGAATTCACTGCAGTTTGATTTGGTTCGGTAAAGATAGCTATGTCAAAGGTTTTGTGTTTAGCTACAAACATTTACACTCAAGGAGAGAGTCTAAGGGTAGCCAGTATTCATGTAATATTATATTTTCTTTAAACTTTAACAAGTACACCAGTGATTTAACAAATTCTCCAATGATTCCAAACAGAGAACACAATGTAAAAAACTGAATATAAATAGTTTAGGATTCAATACAGAGACCTTTTAGTTCAAATTGCCTTTCAAACAGTCTTTGCACCTTATTTATGCAGTATAAACAACCTATGAAATTACTATTTAGATTAGTCTATATTCATTCATCTCTATACATGAAGCAGTGATGTAGAAAAGTGCTAGCCCTTGATTTTAGGTGTACAATTCAAGTCAGGTTTTGGGATTAAACAACATCTGTCTTTCAGATGTGAGTTCTGACTCTGTCTGTTCTTTCTTTAATAATGACTTTTGTTGGTTGCTTGTGCTTTTGGGTTGTGAGGTTTTTTTGTTGTTCCCCCTTCCCCCCAGGAATGGCAGCAATTAAATCAGCACTAAGGGAAACTAAACTTATTGTGCATTTCATACATTAGGAATTGATTTGGTGTTAGGATTCCACTGTAGAAGGAACAAATTACTTCTGAGGGGCTTAAAGTGGACATTATCACCTCATTAAGTTATTGTATTTATACCTTATTTTACATATAGAGTTATTGCCACAGACTCTATTGTTATACATGGGGCATTACTGACTTTTAGTCTGCTACATGTTTGATTACATTGACTAATGGTATATAAAGAGAGAACTACAGGTGAAGTTTGGATAATCTTCTTTAAATTAATACCATTCTGGAGTAAAAATGAATCACTTTCTTAAGAGGAAATCAGATATTGGCGCGGCACCTGTTTTCAGAACTCAGCCTCAATCACTTGGATACGCTTTTATTATAGCAAAGACGGATATGAAGGGTTTTCATATATTTCAGTGTGCTCATCTTTGCCTTCAGTTTCTTCTGTCTTGGTTCCTCTGGCACAACAGGCCCACTGTGTGCAAAGATAAAACATTCTTTATCTTCTTCTCAGATATGATCATATACTTCACTTCGATATCATTGCAAGTAGTGTCCTAGCATGAAAGAGTGGAATTTGGTTCATTTCATGGATAACATCTTTGACTTTTTTTTTATTTGGAGAAAAGAGATAAAGCATATAACTGCATCTTGAGTCCTTCCAGTCGTCTTCCTGACATCAGCTCTGAAATAAGTTTGTTGCCTCTATATTTAGATTAGATTTAGAATACAAGGAGTTGTTTTTTTCTCAAGTCATGAGGAAATCTAGGGGATCTATTGCTGCAGAAGGCCTTTGAGATGAATACTCTGGATTCTTTTAAAATTAAATTAATTGAGATTGACATAAATAAGATATGTAGCATTTGACCAAGCTTCCAGCTTGTTTCTAACTGTTGCTAGTGTTTCACTGTGATGTGCTGTCAACAGATGATCTTGCTTATTGCTGATATGGTTGATTTTGAGCTCTACATGCTACATGCTTAGGTAACCCAAGGTTTATCTGAAAAATGGCAGGACCATTAAACTTATTTCTTTTTTTTTCTTTTCTGTTGTTCAATAATAGTGCCCTGATCTACACATAAAGGAAAACAGCAAAAAAATACTCAAAAAGGCGTCAGAGGAGAAATAAATAATTATTTAACAACTGGGGCACCGAGTTCTACCATTTTTGAGTGATTTTCAAGGGCTGCCTCAGACCTAATGCATTAAAGTCTTTCATGCCAAAAGTCACGACAAATAAAATTGCAAGGTCCAGATCAAGAACAAACGGTTTTAGGTAAGTATAAATGAGAAACAGCAGCTTCTGGACTCTGAGCAGATCAAGAACAAATACCTGCAAAGAGATGAGGAACAAAGCTTTAAATAGCAGGAATCAAGCACACAGATCAGATTGCTTTTTCTAATGAAATTTTCAACCATCTGATTTCTATCTACATACCAATTGCAGCCACGAACAGAGAAAATTAGCCACTTTGTGTCATTAGTGCACTGATGACTGCCAGTTCAAATTCCTCTACCTGCTGACCTGCCCATCCATAGCAAGTAATTTTGCAGAATGCTGCAGGAGACCTTTACCAAGCCCATATTTACTGAAAGAGGAACCGCATGTCATTATTTAGCATTTCAGAGCACAGGAAACCATTTGAGACCTATTACATTTCCCTTGTCCCCAAAAGTAGTCAGTGTTAAAGGAGGCCCTATAATTCTTTAAGAGAAAAAAAATCATTTTTGGCCATCTGTTGCCTGTTTCCAGAAGCTGTGAACTACTGAAAGCTGTGTACTCCACCTTGTCCTGAACTAGGCCAAGATGGATTAAGGGAGCCTGAATACTCCAGATTCTATCTTTTTACAACTTTCTCAGTAATGTGTCACAGGAAGGAAAAGCTAGGTACAAGGCAAGAAATAAATTATTAGGGTCTGCCAAATATTTTCTGTGAACTTTTCTGGACAGAAAATTGTGTTTTCGTTAAACACATGCCTACAGTGTCTGCTTTCCTCAAACTTTCAATTTTTGTCAGATAACAGAAGCTTCAGGATTTTCATCAAAAAGGCAATTTTCCACAGGAAAGAATTCTGTTGTTGACTGTATCTAGAAATTACCAATTTCAAAAGATAATTTGCTAAGCTGAGTCACAATGAATATGATTACTTACAATCAACACTAGTCCTCGCTGTGGAATTGGAGCAGTCTTTACTAAAAGCGGAACTGATGACTACATGCAAGCCATAATGCAAACAAGTCCAACACGCCTTAGCATCTTGTAACTGCATGTGGTGCTCTGTGAAATTCCCACTTCTCCTATTGCAGTATCCACCCATTTTTTCCCCCTTACTACTGCTTGAAATACACTCTTCTCCTCTGATGTGGTATTTAATCAAAAGTAGTTTGCGAATGAAAAGGAGAAGTTGAACTAGAGTGTCTAATTTCAATAAAAATCAAACCCTTAAAGCCAATTGGAATGAAAAGACTGTTTAGTTTTGCTTTAACTTTAAAATTCTAGTGTACGTGAAACTTTTAATTGGCCATCTTGTAGGGAAGGAATACATCCCATAAAACTTTGCACATTTGCATCAGCGTAAGATGCACGCGCAAAAAGGATATCATGGAATGGGCGATCTCTGTTTGCCTTCAAGTTTCATTTTAATCTTAAATGGTTTGATACCACTAGCTTTTCTGCTTGGTTGAAGGCAGAACTGGAACCTTGCAAAGCAGGCATTTTTTCCATTTCTTCTGTGTTTTAACCGTAATGAAAGAACCTTCCCAGTTTCCTTATAATCTGCTTCGTGTCAATTCCCTCAGGTTGCTAGCTTCATTCTAATTCTATTTTTAAACAAAGGTAGTTGGTTCTTGTTCTTCTTAGCTACCCTTTGCTTAACCTCTAATTTGAATCTGCCAGTCTTTCCTGTTTGTCACTTAGAAGAAATGCACTAACAAGTAAGAAACAAGTTCTTTCTACAGAAGAGCAAAAGCCTATTTTTCCTTTATTGTCTCATCCTATACATCTTGCTGAGTATTT
This sequence comes from Chionis minor, assembly GCA_013398295.1. Classification (NCBI taxonomy): domain Eukaryota; kingdom Metazoa; phylum Chordata; class Aves; order Charadriiformes; family Chionidae; genus Chionis; species Chionis minor. The sequence continues at coordinate 238,175 of VZSF01007420.1, read as the reverse complement.
CACTTTGATATTGTATAGTATCATGCAAAAAATCCATAAAAACCCCAGAAAGTACAAAAATTGAAGTTGCAAGTTTAATAAGACTATCAGAACACAGTAACACATACCAGAGTGAAATCTTGCTCTTGCATAAATCAGTGGAAAGGTTGTAATTTTCTTCACTAGCCCAGGACTTTGTTGGGTTCTTTATAGGAACTAGGAGCACAATCAATCTTTTTTCTCAAATTATGCATTATTCAATACTGCAAATTCAAAATATTAATTAAAAAAAAAGTACACACACTCACCCTCAGAAGATGTAGTATCTTACATCATCAGATTATAATCATGATCTAGACCACTCTTTTTACTTTCCTTTTAAGAATTTGGGGATCATTTAAGACAGATATTTCAAGTAATTTTCCTGTATTATACATCTGAATATGGAATCTGAGATTACTTGTCTTTTGCAGTGAGAACTCTGAGTAAAGCAGCAGGTATTTCACAATTCACTGTCACTCATAAGAGAAAGCACCCACTTGAAAGCTTGGATAGCTAAGGATTGGAGTCAGGAAGAGGACAGGCATATAATGATGAATTGTAACCAAAAGAGATTGGAATAACCTGTAGGCAAAGTGTCTCTATAAAGCAAATATACCATGAACTTTATATGTGCTCTTAGCAAAGAAATAAACTTCCTACTCCTATCTCGTGTGGGACAGCAACTTTTATTTTCCTATGAAGAAACAGTATCTGCGTATTTTTACCATTCTAGTTATTAAAATTAAATGTTTTATGCCATTATTGGTGTTTGAACATATTCTAAACTCTTCTCTAACTCTTTGCCTATAGATTTTACCTGGAGCCCATTACAGTCAACGGAAATTTCTTCCCTGCTGCACTGTAAGGGCTTGTTTCCTCTTCTACTGAATTCCCATGGAGGTTTTAGCACCATCTTAAGTAGGAGTAGGCCCTGGTTTTAAATTCATATTCTTCAAATGCATATTTCATAAAAAGAGCTGTTTGAAGATAATAAATATCTCATGCTGGAGGACACAGCAGTGAAGAAATTATGTTCCAGGCCACTGATATTCAAGTGTTTTGCTAAGAAGAAACTTCACACTTGAGCTCAAAACAAATCAGAAAAACAATAAACCCCTATATATTAGGTGATGGTGATTCTGATCCATCTGTATTTTAGAAGTATAGTGCAAAGGGTTAAAAACTTGATAATGGAAATGGTGTAAACATTTCAAATAAGAATGATTGTGTTGTCTAGATAATATGACCTCTGTAGAAGGTGAAAGAAACTGCAGCTATTTAAGTTGAAGAAACTAAGACAAGAAATGAAGCTATTTGATTTCAAATATAAAGAGAATAATTCTACAAAAAGAATGGGGAGAAACTAGTCTCCCATGTTGATGATGGATGCAATACACAAACAAAAAGTTAAACTTCAGCAGGAAAAAAAATCTAGTTCAGACAATAGGAAAAATTTCCTGTCAAGGTGATGAAGTACTGGAATAGATTATTTAACCTGTTCTGAAAGACCTCTAAGAGGAAAACAGGAGTTAAAGTGACATGGTGTAGCTGATCCCATTAAGAGGCAGATGGCTGGATGAACTCAGTGTTTTTTGACCTCTCACAGCCTGTTTTCCTCTGATAAGAAAACATTTTCTTTTTATAACTAACATTTATAGGAACTACCTTTGTTGGAAGTGAAATATTTTACAGGAATGTGTTACACTGGGTAGAGACCTGTTGGGATTTTGATTTACGTGATTTTGAACTGACTTTTTCAGTTATTATTCTGCAATTATAATTTCAATATGCAAAATAAAAATCCAGAACAAAAAGAAATGGCTTGAAATGATTCCTGGGTTGGGGGTTGGGGGTATGGGGCTGTTTGTTTGAGGGGGGTTAAGCAAAAATACAGATAATTTAAATGCAATGATTAATTCAGCTTTGGAATGTAATCAAGTTTTGCAATGCCAGTATTTCCTGCAGATTTTTGGTTTTAAATCTATCATTGTGTCAAAAAATATATATGTTTTCAGTACTTCCTTCTGCCAGAGGAATACATTGGCTGGCATTAATTTTAATTAAACTCCTTTAAAGTTTAATGGTATGCAAATTTTGTAATATTTTGCGAATATTATCTATATACAATCTACAGGTTCCACTGAACTTTAAGGAAGAGTTGTATTATGTCAATTAAGTGTTAGAAAAGTTTCACTCTTTCTGGAAGAACCAACAGTGTATGTAAGTGATTTTCCATAACAAAACCTGACTTCATCTTTTTCTGTGAGAGACTCCGCTAAAAATGTCTTTAGTTTGACAAACAGTGTTCTTTTTTTCTCTAATGTATCCCTCTCTGTGTGCTTTTTGTGGAGAAAATAAGCTCTTCTGGGCTAGGATTGTCTCTGTGTATACTAGTTAATGAATGGAGAAAAAATTGTAATTCAGTACTTCCAAGAATTGTAATACTTAAAAAAACAACAGCATCATCTTTGTTTAAACACATAGAAGAAAAAAGAAAATATTAGTTTTGTAGCACAGATAAAACTAATTTTTAGTTGTTAGTGATAACTTCTATACACAGGGATTTAAACCAATCTCCTGGCTCTGTTTTGTTTAGAAGAATGCATATAACTCGCAGTGGCATCAAACTGCCATATATGAAATAAAAAAACCTGTATACATGTCTTGTTTCCTAGCACATGGGGGAGGGAACAATTTGTTGGGAGTTGAATTGGGAGTTGAATTTGTAATTCATAGGTGGATTCAGCAATATCCCTGAAACTTTCCATTGTAATTGATATTACAAATTAAAAGCAACTATTTTGAGTTGCATTGGTGTAGTGCTTGAAGATAATTCAAGATAAAAATTTCTGTGATACTCATGTAATCTTCCCAACGCAGAACATCGTTACTCAGCATTTCATCCAGAACAGGAAGGGAAGCAAAAAGAATAAAATGGACCTGAAGGGAACATGAAAGGCTGAGCATACAAAAGAAGGCAGAGTCTATGTAGCATACTAACACCTCCCTTTCCTCCAAACTACCAGTATACTCACATAATTTATGCCAGGGTAACAAGGGAATGTAGTTAGCCAACCTGTGTGCAGGCTGTTCCTTCAAAACTAATAGTAGCATTGCAAGTGGAAGAGAATTTGTGGTAAACCAGCTTTGGTTTCTATGAGGACCTCTGTAACTTAGCCTGTGTTTTCCACTGGTTTCACCCTGGACTTTTTTGCTGACTGAACACTGTAGCAAAATAAAACTAAGTTTTGATGAAAATAGATGGCCTGCTCATGGTAGGAGTTGTTTACAACAGTTTTCACTTAAATGTACCTTAAGGTGGGGCAGACTTTGTATAACAAAGCCTGCTGAAGGCTGATACTAATGCAGTGAAAATAAAAAAAAAAAAGAATTTTCAAAGAAAACACATTTGCAAAATTGTGTCAATAGCAAGGAGAAAAAGGGAGAGAAATGTCACCACTACATGTGCACTGTTGGTATTTTTGTAGTTGATGTGTTTTTCTCAACGCAAATTGCCAGCCCTAGGAAAACACCACAAGCCTGCAAGAACCATATTATTAAAATCCATTTCCATGAAGCTACTGGGAAGTGATTTATACCACACTTGGTCCATTATCATCTTATAGCTTTATGCTTAATGACACCTTTAGTCATTGCTTGAAAGATATTGCAAGTCAGCAGCAGGACAGGGAATAGAAAGATCTATAGGATCTTCAGAGCTGACATGGTAAAGAATGTGCCACCAGGCAGTGCAAGCCGGTCTTCAACATTGCACCATATTTATTCCAAGCCTATCCAAAGTAAAATTAGAAATGGGCTGTTAGAAAACATTAAGCTATAACTTTTATCCTGGAATGGTTTCCTACAGCCTTTGTCTCCTGTTGATGGCTTGTTTGGTGTATAAAGCAGGACAGAAGCTGAGAGACTGGGGTGCAGGGCATAACGCAGATGCTTCTCTCAATGCATTTGCTGCCTAGGGAGGGTGTTATCATCACATGGGGACATGTCGCTTTACAGATGCTTTACCATGTGGATGTCCACTACAAGCAAGACTTCAGATTTATTTTTTTTTCCAGCTTGGGTAATAAATGGAAATGCACATTAGTGTAGTTCAGCCTACACTTAGTGACTATACTAATGTCACGGAAAAGTCATGGTCCTCATATACCAATAGGCTGATCAATTTACTATGCATGTACTGCATGTATACACCAGGAATATGACATCTTCATCCTTTGCACAAGTGTCACATACAGTGTTGCTCTGCATGACCTCCAAATGGATGCAACGTGTTCTGAAATGACGTGAACTATTAAATGCTAAGGCCCATTGAAATGGATTCTCAAAATTTGATAGGAGGACAAATATTATAACAGTGAATGGTTGGCTGAGTGGGTGAGCATAAAGCTGAAGGATCACTGTTACTGCTTCACTCACATACTTGTATCTGAGTATAAATTTAGAGCATTTAAAATCAAATAGAAAAGAGCAGGAGACCATTTTTTCCTTACCACCACAGGCAGTTAAATTCCATTCATAGGATCACAGAATCATAGAACCCTTTTGGTTGGAAGGGACCTTTAAGATCATCTAGTCCAACCAGCAACCTAACCCTGCCAAAACCACCACTAAACCATGTCCATCAGCACCAAGCCTACCCATCTTTTAAATACCTCCAAGGATGATGATTCCACCACTGCCCTGGGCAGCCTGTTCGAATGTTTGATAACCATTTCAATGAAGAAATTTTTCCTAAAATCCATCCTAAACCTCCATTGGTGCAACTTGAGGCCATTTCCTCCTGTCCTATCACTTGTCACTTGGGAGAAGAGACTGAACCCCCTCGCTACACCCTCCTTTCAGGTAGTTGGAGAGAGTGACAAGGTGTCCCCTCAGCCTCCTTTTCTCCAGGTTAAATAACCCCAATTCCCTCAGCCACTCTTCATAAGACTTCCCAAGACCCCTCACCAGCTATGTTGTCCTTTTTTGTACATGCTCCAGCACCTTTCAGTAGTGAGGGGCCCAAAATTGAACACTGTATTTGAGGTGGGGCCTCACAAATGCTGAGTACAGGAGGACAATCTTTGCTCTAGTCCTCCTTGCCACCCTATTCCTGATACAAGCCAGGATGCCCTAGGCCTGGGCACACTGCTGGTTCATATTCAGCCAGATGTTGACCAATGCCCCCAGGTCTTTTTCTGCCAGGCAGCTTTCTAGCCACTCCTGCTTTAGCATTGCATGGGGTTGTTGTGACCCAAGTGCAGGACCAGGCACTTGGCCTCATTACCATTGGCTTTGGCCTATCAATACAGCCTGTCCAGATCTCTCTGTAGAGCCTTCCTACCCTCAAGCAGGTCAACACTCTCCCCCAGCTTGTTGTCATCTGCAAACTTATTGAGGATGCCTTCGATTAACAATAAGCTCAGTAACCTATGCTTGATAGAAGATGTCTTCCAGAGCCTTAAAAGTCATCCAGTCTTTCAGAGAACAAAATTCCTCTATTTCTCTTTACAATACAGTCCAAAGGTTAATTGGTCACTATATCAACAAATAAATAAATATGGTATTTTTTCCCCCTCTTGGACTTCTCTGGCTTCTGCTAGTGGTTTGTCCCAGTCCCTCGTCTACAAGTAGTTTTATATACCCAGTATTTTCTCTTTGAGGAGACATTTATAGTCAAGATCAGTTCAACATACCCTCCTTAGCTGCTTAAGTCTCTAGCTGTAGCATACGTTCCCTGAAACTCAAATGATTTCTGTATCTCTTTTTCTGCACCCACTCCAGTCTTTCAACAGTTTTTTTTGAACTATGAACATTACAATGGGAGCAATGCTCCAGAATCAACCTCCCCTGTTCTATGTTGAGGTAAACTCATCTCCCTATCACTTCTTTGCAGGTCTGGATTTGTACTTGTAAAGATTGGATTAGCCTTGTTAGCAATGTATCACCATGGGAGTTCATGGCAAATCACTAGGACGTAGGACCTTTCATAGCTACTGCTTTCCAGGACAGAGTGCCTCAATCAATCAGACCAGCCTAAGTTTCTCTTTGTGACCAGAGAGCTGCTATTTGGCTGTTTAAAAATCCATTTCTGTCTGAATTGTGTATTCATAGCAAGAAAAAACAAGGCTCTGCATGCTTATTTATGCTGCTCAAAGTATCTGGAAGTGGGAGTGAAGCGGAAGAAATGGAAAAATTGATACTAGTAACATATAAAACTGAATAGCATTTTTTCACCTTTTTTCCTTGAGTTTGGCAGGTGTACTCTGATTCTCCTTTGCGCAAGATAAAATTTATTGTTGACCATTTTTCTGTGGAATTAAATTTTTCCTACTGTCACCGTCTGTTCTTTCTCATTTGGATGCACTGTTTTTAATTCTTTAAGGGGTTTTTTTTGAGTATTGATGTCATGGTAGCATGCTTTTAATTTTCCTGAACAACTTTTGACATGCCAGTGTAAAGTAGGTATTTCCAAAGCCTTCTAGACTTCCTTGAGTATTTTCTAAGTTTATTAAACAACCTTCTTTGAGGGACTGAAAATCTCAAAGAAATCATGGATTTGAAAAAAAACTCATCTGGTGATTTGAATTTCTTGGTTTCTACTGGACTAGAAATTGCTTTGTCATGATTGGTATGACATCATAATACCAAAAAAAATGCTGAACAGAAGTTTGTAATGAAAATTTCTGCTTTTTGTGCAACATCACTGTCTGCTTTGCCACCTCATCTAGCAGTATTCTTATATGAGATTGGTTTTGTTTGTTTATTCCTAATGTTCTTCCCATCCCAACATGAATTTTTCTTTTTTCCACCATGTCTGTTGCTTATATAAACATTTCTTGAGACATAACTACTTGTTTATTATTATTTTCTCCCATTTCCTAAATACTACTTATCTTAATATTGTCATAGATGCTACCCTCACTTTTCCATTGAAATAGATGATTTCGTCCAGATTTTTATTTCATTTTTTGATAATAGAGTTATAGAATAATTGCATAATTGAGGTTACACGGGACTTCTGGAGGACTTTAACTCAATCTCTTGCTTGAACATCATTTAACTTCAAATTTTGATCTAGTTGCTTAGGTTGCTTAGTGTCTTGCCTGGCACAGTTTAGAAATTGTTCAAAGAGAGAGACCCCAATCTCTCAAGAACCACATTCCAGCTTGCCCTCCTTGCAAAATAGTTCAGCTCTATCCAGGGAGAATTTACATTCTCACAGCTTATGCCTGGTTCCTTCTGGGTTCTTTGTTGTGCACATCCTTGAAGAGCCTGCCTCCATCCCCTCTATATTCTCTCTTTATTTACCCTTAACGTGAAAAAGAGCCAATATATACTGCTATTTTTAAAATATTTTGTCTTCACAATTATTTTTGCTTTTTCTTTTCAAATTCTATATAAGGTACTACTGGGGAGATTCTCACTGGACACAGGAGGAAAATTTTTCCTAATGAGAACAATGAGCCATTGGAATAATCTCACCAGGGAAGTGGTGGATTCCTCATCATTGGACACTTTTAAGATTCAGCCAGACAGGGTGCTGGGCCATCTTGCCTAGACTGTGCTTTTGCCAAGAAAGGTTGGACCAGGTAATCCTTGAGGTCCCATCCAACCTGGTATTCTATGATGCTATGATTCCATGGTATGCATATGGAGAGAGACAGAGTCTATCTTATCGTGACTGACTGCATGTTTTCCTATGAAATAAAGACTATCACGGTAGTTCCCAAAGCAAACCCCAAGGTGTAGCCCCATGATTCATCTCTATACATCATAACAAGATCCAAGAGAGTTATCTCATGCTGAGGCTGACACTTAAATGCTGAAGCATAAACTCTAACTGGTAATTTTCAGCTCAGTGATATAAGAATATGTTACATTGTACACAGACTTGTAGGATTTACTTTTAGGGCATGACTTCACAGCACCATAAAACCAAGTACATTGAATCTCAGCTCCCCACCCTCCTTCCTGCATGGGCCCAAGCTGGTGAGCTTGTTAAAAGAACTAAGCTAGCAATAATTGAATTCTGTCTTTAGTTAGTGACTGGTGATAAAGAAGTTGATAACTGAGGCCATTAATGACTTTTTTCTTGAGTATGGGCTGAAGTTCCAACAACATGTGCCTTCTTAAATAGGTACTAGCATTTAGCTCAGTCTCACAAATCATTATATTTTACACAATTTTCAGTGTTGTAATTTCAGCTGTTGCTAATAACGGAGGAAACATTAATGCTCAAAGCCCCTTTAAAAAGACATACACTCTGCAAGTTAGTAGAAATGGACCAAATGCACTTTCCAGGGTCATTACATTTATTCAGTTTGTCTTTACCTCTTTTTTGGGGCCTTGGAAGGAAGTATTGGATCAGTCATAGTTACTGCATCAAGCAAGATCTTCATAAAAGGGAAAGGGTTAATGCTGTGTCATTATATGGAATTTACAGGCTTAGCATGATGAATGTTTTGCTCATGTTGAAGGTGGTTTTGTTGTTATCAACGCAATAAGGCTAGCTTAATTCTCCAGTGATGAAGCTTTACTTCCATGATTAATGAACAAATTGCTATTTTCACAAGGGCTTATAAGACAGCCAGTTGTTCCTCCCTGCTTATTTAGGAGACCCTTAAGGCTTTCTTTGGGGACCTCATTATTTTCTATATGGCTAGAGAAAGAAAGAAACACAGCCCTAAAGGACATTTATGTATACATAAAGCAGAATAAGTTATCCCTCTAAGGGGAACCAGGATGAAATGGAGATGAAATCAGGAGCCATACAAGCACAATCCTTCAGTTTCCCAAACTGTGAAGGATTGAGGTGCTCTCTTTAAACTTACTTTCTTAACAAGCTTAACAATTTCAGAATTATTCTCTATCTTCAATATATCAGTCAGGATTAGATCAGAGCAAAGAGCAATTTCTTTTGATATAGGGGATAAAACCACAACAAAACAGTGGACATGATTTCCAGATTATGAACTTGAACATAGCTAATTAGAGCAATATTGATTTATTCCAGCTGAGCATCTGAACCCCAAAGACTTCATAAAGCACTTGACTTTGTTCTGTCCTGTGCTTAACCAGGTGAATGACAATATTTCAATTCATTCTTGTTTGTTGATGTGCTGTGCTTCGCGTGCCAATGTTCCATTCCCAGTCTACAGGCAAGGAACACTATCTGAATTTACAAGTGATGCACAGATTTTTATTGTAGGAGTTTGTGTACTCAGCTCTCCTCAGCACATGGAAGTCAATGAAGCCACACTGATTTAAAACACGCTTACAATAATCTGTCCCACATGTTTTCATCTCAGCTTCCAGTGAATAGAGAGACCAATTTCATAAAGCGATACAGAAATCTAGCTGATTGTACATCCCTATTTTTTGTGGGTTCACTTGTTAATTTCAGCTACATTTCCTGAAATTATGTAGGCATAAAAGAAAGCAGTTGAATAATTGGATTAAGAAGAGCTTATCAGTGTCTTCAAAGAGACTGCCATTCTGAATGGCCAGCAAAGAGCTGGAAGTACTGCAGTACACTGCTTAATGTTTGACCTGGTCCAGAAGAAAGTTCATGGAAAGCCAGAAAATAGGGATGGTCTTTAAGCTCATCCTTCCATCTCATGTACACCAAGGACAAAGATCAACATACCTGCAGACCATAAAGGAGGTATAAGTGAGAGGATTCCTGTTCCAATGGGAACTTCATAAAATAGATGGAAGTGAGACATTAGGTTGTCCACATACATAAATCCAGGCCATCTCTAACAGAAGGTTGTAAAACCTAAATCTTTGTTCACTAGTTTTTTCCCTGCAAAATTCATTCCAAAAAAAAGCCAAATGAAGAGCATTATCCACTTCTGTTGACATAGAGCTTATCGTATAATCCTCTGCACGTGTCTCATGGCTGAAATAAAAGAAAATGCAAGATTGTTGGTAAATGTTTTCATATAGTCAGCAGACTCACCTTTTCTGTTAGAGGAAGAAGTTGTAAACTAACACATGTCCTTCGTGGGAGGTCAAGTGTGCAGGGCACAGTGTTCTCAGGTGGGCTTAACAGGCTCAAAAAGATTCTCAGACACTTTATGTTTTGTTTCAGCAAGTAGCCTTGATAACCAAGTACTTTTAGAAGGTGGAAAGATATTTGTGTATTTCAGAAAAGAAAAGATTCTGCAACATTCCAGCAGATCTGAAATAAATTAAAATTTTTTTTTTACTTGTTTTGTTTCTTTTCCTTATAAAGACAGAATGTTTTAATCACCTGTAACTACATATGAAAATACCTTTTACTGGAGATGTGATTAACGTGAAACCAGACAGGATTGGTAGCACCTGTTTTACCTGCATACTCAGTATACTGAAAAGAAATGATAAAGTAGCTTTGTAATAATTTACCCTTCCATTTGTTCTGAAGGATTTCATGGAGATATAATTCCACAGAAACAGTGACAAAATTTTGTTAAAGCTAGGTGTGAGATAGATAGTTTTCTTGCTCCATGAAAATCTTAAAGGCTACCACTTCTATAACCTATATCGGACTTAATTAACAATTTAGGAAGCTGTCTTTATTGGGATGGATAGACAAGCAGCCACACAGTCGGGTGACTGAGGAGCTGATAATAGCTTGGTGTCAGTGATGTAAGTCCCTAATTTGATTTTAGACAGAGTTAGGACTTTACCCCAATTTACCATGGCCTAAGCAGACACCTCAATAAAACTTTTGGTCATTCTAGAGGTAGGAAGGAAGGTTTTCTGTTGTTGTTTTTGGATTTACCTCTTGCCAAAACTGGCATGTTTTCCCTAGATATATTTATTTTTAATGAATCAGGGGGTTCTGACAAAAAGACATTTTGTTGAAACATGACAAACACTGTATAAACCTCATGTCTTAGAGAAAAGAAAGGCTGCAAGGACACTTAGTGAAAGACACAGTCTCAATATTTAGCAGTGATTTAATATAAAACAACAAACAAGTGAGACTGAAGGTTAAATTAAAATTGAATGAATAAGTATTAAGGTTACTACAGGAATCATTTGCATTCACTCACAATGTATACTGTGTTGATCACTTTGTCCTAAGAAGTAAGTGAAAAAAATAAAAAGGTCCTGAGAAAGGCAACAAAAAATATGAGAAGCAGGGGTGATGGGGAGGAGGGCTTCTGTGAAAGTGAATTAACAGAACACAGCTGATTAAGTTTGGATAGAAGGGTAATGGGAAATATGTTAGAAATATAAAAACTATAAAAGTAGAGAGAAGATCAGCCTGGAGGTTCTCTAAGTGTTTTTTTTCTTATTCCTTTTCAGAAATCTGAAATGGCAGGGGGTGTAGGCAGAGAGATGAGGGCTGTATTTTGGCATACAAATTTGTACAAGGATATTTTTTGAGACATACACATTTGAATGTTAAAAGGAAAATTACGATGATCTGTAAAAGTCAGTCATTTTGACACACAAGCCACATCTTTCCCTGAGAACTTTCTTTCAAAGAAATGAATAAGCTTTCCCTTATTCCATTTTTAAAACTAAGACATGTACTTAATATAAAAAGCTAAGCAACTTTTTTTTTAGAAAACTCTGTGGTTTTTCTCATCTCAGGTTTATGCTCTCAATGGTTTCACTCAAAAATCCTCTCTTGTCTCAGGTGGCATTCCCTAGAGTTTATATGCATTTTTAGAGATGTCTGTGTGACCTCTGTATGTTAGACAGCACTTAAACAGTTTCCTTGTGGAACACAAAGCCAGTTGGTGTTACACAGGCCAGAAACTGCTGTAATTTTATATAGCAGGTGCCAGGGGCAGCTCTGAGGATAAGCAAAAAAGTTTTTTAGACAAACAGACTTGCTGAGGAGTCAGGAAACCTTCTTTGACTCCTCTCTTTCCTTCTCTTTGCAAGAGCGCAGGAAAATTTGGTTAGATGCTGCTAGCAGTAGTACTGGAGGAAGAGCTTCAACAAACACAGGATGATAATTGCTTTTGGGGTGAGTGGTTTGGACCTGAACCAGGAAATGTTGTTTCCACCCTTCTCATGCTCTGGTGGCAGGAGGAGCAGAAAGATCCATATCCTAGAATTTTGCATAGATACCTGCTTTATTTATACCACTTCCTTCTTTTTCTCCCCTTCTTGTGGTCTAGTTCTGTCCTGAGCCTTGACAAGGTCAAATTCAGTATTTCTTACCCTGCTGAGAGGAGCCAAGCCAGGCCTCCAGATGTGGTCCCACACCTGTTAGAGACTGTTACTTGCATAGGATGGAGGACAAAGCTGAGGCAACCTCATCAAGTAAGCACTCTTGCAATTGCCCTCTATTTTAGAGAGTGTTTATTTGTTTTCAGCAGCTTCTTTTCCTTTTAATGAAGAATAACTTGCACTTAAAGTAGGAGCATTTGTTCTTTGCTAACCTGATATAACAACCAGTAAAATAAGTAGACTTTCACTAACTTCATAAACTCTGGATTGAGCCCTCTGTATGGAAAAACTCCATCAGATAAATTAACTTGGTGTCTGTCTGCAGTGTCAAAAAAGTGAGAATTCAGCGTGGTCAGTGGGTGGAGGACTGGTACTGTGCCTCAGTAAGAAAATTTGGTGTGGGTGTAGGATGAGAAAGTGGATTTTAGTGTCAAGTGCAGGACTTTTTTTAGAGCAAATAGACATGCAAACTGTTGAAAACTGACAGCACTACTTTATTCTTTTTGAATGGCTCATAAGTTCTTGAGGCTAATGACGCAAACCTAGAGGTCAGCAATATCAGCTGTTTTCCTGCCAGTCATACACCCACCTCCAAAAATGAATGTAGTATATGTCAGGCTTTGCTGCCATCAGTTTTGAACTACATAATTGTATCAGTGTTGGTACAGAGCCACCCTGAGAAGAGAAAATGCAAAATGCAATATTTCATGTACTGCAGAAGGAGTCTATCTGCCTTCAGAAGGTGATATCACAACAGGCTTTACTCACAAGTTCTCTTTGTAGTTATGACAGTGAAAAGGGTTTAAAAAAAATAAAGCTTCAGTTTATTTAAAAAAAATAAACCTTCATAACTGATGAGCTGTCTTGAGAGACTCAACTGCCTCGACCATCACTATATATGGAATTAAAAGCAACAAATTTTAGATGGATATATGTATTTATCCTGTGCATGATTAACTCTCCAGGAAGGAGAGTTGCAGGAATTAGTTGAAGAATCATTGAGTAAGAACTGAAAAAAGGATTAGATAAGTAAGAACAAGAAAGAATAGCAGTTTTATAGTTATGTTATCTTGGTTAGGCAGAGACTACAAGGCCTGCCAGTTTTTTTGCTTTAGAACATAAACCGAGTGCCATCATGATTTGAGAATTGATCTCCTGTTATCCTATGGGACGTGATGCTGAGAATTGTTTGCAGCGTACTTTTGCAGACAAAGCCAAAGCTCCGTTATAAAGGTCAGTGACAGAACTGCTGACTGCAACACTAAATCAGGAATCGCTTCACTGAAATTGGTGGCTTCCATGCAGACATGGCCAATGTGGGGTCCATCCCCAAGCCTGGTGTGTCTAAACCAAACAAAATATAACATGTTCCATCATGATGATATCTGGTCCCTTTATTCATCTCCTTGTCTTGTGTCCTCATAGACAAGATTAGATAAGACTTTTGGACATTTCCAATAAATCACAACCCTTCTAAGTTAGAAATTCAACTTTATTTTGGAAATAAAAAGGATATTAAAGTCACTTGAAAAAAAACCCAACCAAACAAAAAAGGTTATGCTGGCCATCTGTACCAATGCTGAAAATTTAGCTATATATTTTCCTTTAAGAAGTTATCACCTCTGAGAGCACACTATATTGCCACAAACTATCCACAAGTGTCTTGCGGTGCTTTACAAAAAGCATTCATCTACTCTTTCAAATACTGAGCAGCAGCTGGGAGTGATTCAAAGCTTCCAACAGAGTTCATGACAGATATGAAGGAACTGAAGAGAAAAGAAACAGAAAAAGGCACTGGCAGTTTGTGACCAACATGGGAGAGGGAACCAGGAAGTATTCAGCGTGGTTAGGAACATTGAATTATTATGGCTCAGAAAGTCATATTCCGGTGAAGTCTCTGCTTGTCAGTCCTGGAGAAAAGCAAGTCAAAGAGCCTGGCAAACACAGCCAAGTGTTTGGGATGAGCCTTAATTTCTGATTTGCATGCTGCAAGAGAGCCTGTAACACTTCTTGCACCCAGCCTTGGTAAACAGAAAGCATAACAAAGGTGGTTTTGATTCACAAAACAAGCTGTGGTAGAGATTGGGAAAATTGTGATTATGTATGGTCTTTGAGAAGACAGCACTTATCTTTAATATGAGTTTGCCTCAGGACTAATGTGAAACAAAGGGATTGTTCCAGACTATAGTCTGTGCTGACTGATTATCTGCTCTGTGAATCTTCAGTCACAGATAACGCGTCTAACAGCTCTGCAGACTGTAGTCTCTATAAATCCCATTTCCTTCTTGTTCAGATTACTAGCTCTTTTCCCTTAAACGGCTCACGTTTTTTTGGCTGCTGAGGTACCTTGGCGCTAGCTTAGATAAATCATGGTAGGTGAAAGATTGAACATGTTACTTGGCTTTTTTGCTTGGCTTTTGACAGAGGCTGTGCTAAGGATAGCAAATGTCAGCTACTGGAAATGGTACCTGAATACTAAGGGGAATCTAGTTTTCTTCATTTCATTTTTCTTAAAAGCACATGGAATAGGGTTATGCACGTAATGCAGTTGCCATTAGCTGAGGTTATTAGCTCAGATGTTAAAGTCTTTCTTTTAACTTGAACTAACCTAAAACAAATGCAGATACTTCACTGAAAGTGAACTCTGAAGGTGCCTGTATTTTTCTATTAATGACAGAATTACAGCGTGGCTGAGGTTAGCAGGCATCTCTGGAGATTGTCTCATCAAATATTCCTGCTCAGCGCGGGTTAACCTACAGCAGGCTGCTCAGGTTTATTGTCCAGTTGGGTTTTGAATATCTCCTAGGATGGAGACTCCCACAACCTCCCTGGACAACCTGCTCCAGTGCTTGAGCACCTTCATTCATTTTTATGTAATGTGTATCATTAATATTATACAGAAACATAGATTGATTAAACTTAGAAATTACATGCTGAAGTTAAATGTCTCAGCTAAGACAGGCTAAACATATGTGAATTAGTGACTTCCTAAAGACTATCAATACACTTTTTTACTACAAATGTCTAGGTGATTTAAATATTTGTAAACAAAGAGAACAAGGTTTATGGGATGAAACAATATTTTTACCTACAACAAATGTTTTACTAGAAAAAAAGATGTGTGTCATTCTTGTATTACTTCCTCTCTTTGCATGACCACATCCTTGTCTCCTTTCTTACCGCTTCAGCTTTTACAACAACAAAAAGCTATTTCTTTTTTGCTGTTGTTTTTATTTTTCTAATATCATTTTATTGTCAAGGCTGCAGACATACCATTATAACAAGGAAGAATTTTTTTTTTCTTAGTCTCCCTTAGGTCTCTTGTTTTTGTCTTCCAACCCATTTGCCGGAAGTAGTTGGAAAAGGTCCAACATTGTGAGCAATACATATGTTGGGTTAGTGAAGATCAGCTAATAAACTGTCAGAGGATTCATGGTTGTTGTGGCAATTAGTGCTCCTTATGTAGTGTGGCATGAGTTCTGGTTTTGTTCCATACCCCACCATGGATTCTGCAGTCTGAAAAGGATTTCAAGAAGCTTTCTAGAAAATTCATTTTCCTGAGATAACATGAAACATATTTACATCATGTCTGACAGCTACTCTCCTAGCCTGTTTTTAAAACCTCTTACAGACATGAATGAAGATTGTAAGCAACTGAGAAAACATCATCCGTGCTTCACTAACCTTAGTGTTAGAAAGACTTTCTTAACATTGAAATTTAATCTTTGTTTTTCTAATTAAATGTCCATTAAGACTTGTCTTGATTGCCATGGCCAAGAAAAATTAGTTTTTCATTTTAGCTTTGTAGCATCTGTCCATCTGTCTTTTTACTTTTATCAGGTATCTGTCTCCTGCTCTTCTTTTAGATCTAGTTTAATCAGTCTTTCAGTGGAGATTGTGGGGTTTTAGCCTCCTGATGGTTCCCATAGCTTTTCTTTGAAATTTACCTAATTGAATACAATGATTTAATGATCACTGGGATTTGGAATGGGGTATATAATCATTACTCATTTTTTTTTCTATATGTTATTTATATTCTTTAATTCCTATCTGAAATTTCAGCCCAATCATGCATGCTTAGTACCCATAACAGGCTGATATAACAGTGCTGCATGAGTGTATGTGATTATTGTCGTCCATCAGTCGGGTAGTAAAAGACTTTCTTTCTTTTGGAGGTTTGAGGTTTTTTTCCTTCAGCTCAGCCCAGTAGCTAGTGATGAAGTTAGCAATAAGTCGCAGTAGACAGTCAGCCTGCACAGAATGGAAAAGTCGAGGTTTCTCAGGAAGTCCCTACACAAATGATGGGCTGTATTGAAGGCTCTTGTCTCACGATAATCACCAGATGTATGAATCAAATAGGAAATTTCCAAATATGAATTAAGTTTAAGATATTAAAATCCATGTGTAAGGAAATACAGCTACGTATACAAATCAGGAAGGTTGTTGCTCTAAATTCTAAATTGACGCTAAATTCCTAAAAAAATATTTACTCTTGGAAAAAGATATATGAGAATGGGAGAGGGGAGGCACACTGATTCTGATCTAACATCCCCGTTACTCACATCTAGTAGATTTGAAAATGATGCTGCAGCTGCTAGACACAGGTACAAATAACAGAATTTTACATATTGCAGCAGGTTAGAATGAAGCAGAGAATTTCCTGCCTTTACAGTTTGTTTTTTCTGATAACTAAATAGTTTAAATGTAAAAAATGCGTGTGTCATTAACAAAATATTATTTAGATTTATGTATTACATTTCAAATTAGCTACTCTTCAGGGTATCTTGACCTAACTTGAATGATATAAAATTATATCCCCCGTATGTCTAAGAGTGCACCAATGCAATTCAATGCAATGAACAATTATCAAAACAAGCTCTTCTTTCCCCCACACAAGCACAGATATATTCCATATAGCTGCCTGTTTTGATAATAACCTAGATCATTACATGAGAACTTTACAGTTCTCATGAATTTATTCTTACTGCTTCTTTGAGAAAAAAGGGATGTGTTCTTTTATCCCTAGCTTAAGATGTACCACTAGTTAGAGACACACTGTGCAACTTGTGTAGGGGAATGGATGAAATTTAAGGTAGGATAGGCTACTGATTTTATGTTTAGGGTCAGTACTGTTATATCTACAGTGTAACACTGGAAAATTATCTTAGCTGTTCTCTGAATTCAAACAGTCTCCATGGCCTGAGTTGTAATCCAGAGCACCTTTTTTTCCAAAAGCTTATGTGCAGACTGAACTGAGGGCTGGCTGTAAAACCCAACACAACAAGTGGTGTCAGAGTCCTTTTAGGAAGAACCACAGTCATCTCTGCAAGGAAGAGCCCAAGTTACCTTCTCTCTTTAACAGGATAGCAAGAAAATATACCTAAAGATCCCAGGCCCATTCATGAAGAGGTGTGAAGAGTTCCCTGTCTCTAAGCCTTCTCTTCATAAGAACAGGTATAGAATTGCTCCACAGCAACCAAAGATAAGCACTGCAGAAAAGTGGTTATTTTAGTTTTGAAGCCACTAGGAGGAAAGGGTGTATTCTACAAAATTAACAAAGATTATCGATTATCTTTTTTCCCCCCCACATCCAATTCTGTGTTGTTTGGAGGCAAAATAATTCTTATCCAGAAGTCATCTATTGGAAGGAGACCGAGATTTCCAGAACTTTATTTTGAATGCAGGAAGAGAAACACCTATACAGCCCAATACATAAAAGTAAGAGATATGCAGAAATTTCTTCCTATTATAGATTCAGTTACAAACAAGGTGCTGCTTCTTACACCTGCCTGGTCGAACTATGCCTCTGTATTGCCTTCTTGTTTTTCTCAATCCCTTGAATAATATTGTCAGTCAGCATGCTGTGAAATTAGGAAGAATACGTTTATTCTCACTCAGAAGAATAAGCATATCCTAGCGCTAAAATAAAATGGATTAAGCTGATGTAGACCTTACTCAGAGGTCTTTTTTCTCAAATCAACATTTGGCTCTATGGGGAAGTAAGGAATAATATTAGCCAGTAAAGTATATTTAATGAAACACTATTTATAGGCATGGTTGTGTTTGATGTTAATGATTTTGGCGTAGTAATCATTCTCTATTCTGCTTTTGTGTCTTAATCCTCTGATTTCCAGGACGTGAAGCTGTGTGTTTTTCAGAATAAAGGATGCCAACGGCAAGGTTAAAACGACATAACTAAAGCACAGACTTATGTTTAAAAGCTGAGAACTCTGTTAAATTCTGATTTTCCTCTTACAGCCTCCTGATATGGTTTTCCTCACCTTTCTCCTAGGTGGTTATTGCATCATTGCTTTCGTGTACTTTTGTTTGCAATGTAGTTTGCTTCAAGAAAATGAGGGACTTTTCCTTTAAAAATTGTTTTAAAGAAACTGTGAAGATTCTGCAGCTGCATTTCCTGGTTGAACAGTCTCTGATGGGACTGGGAGGGAGAGGAAGCCTCATTACAGAAGCTGGAAAGCAAATACACAGGACTTGGCTTGCCACGCATAGTCTTTCGCTAGAGTGCACACAGCTGCGGAGTCCCCAGAAGCATGGAAGTTGTTCTGAGGCAAGACGAAGAAAAGATAATATAAGCCTTGGGAGAGTTATTTGGCACTTCAACATAGAAGTGCTTGTACTTCCATCTGGGTTGTACGCAAAATTATACAAGCCAGAGCTATATCCTTCTCCTTGGGCTGTTGACAGGAGTTTGGCTCTCACTTTAATGGATTTTTTATATGTTTGCCAGAAGGTTAGAACCACAAAACCTGTGCTGGAAATGGCAACCTATATTGTACGTATGAGTTCATACTGGCAGATGGAGGACAGAAAGTCAAAGAAGTTCTTTCACGTCGTTTGAGTCTAGCAGTTATACCTCACAATGTTTTCTACTTCTGAACACTTGCTAGTCCTTTTCCAATATTGTTTGCATTAGCTCTTTCTGCTGTTAACTAGTTTTTTCCAAAGTAATTCATGCCTGGCCGAAGTGCTGCCCAAGTTTCTTGAGCAACCAGCTGCTTCTTTTACTTTAGCCTTTCATTTGACAGGCTTTGAAAAAAGAAGTGCTTCCAATCAATCCACTTTGTTCTCTTCAGAATTTTTTCAATATCAATGGGAGTTACTTCTTCTTAAGTTAATGCTACTGTCAGAATTAATGAGAGTACTGTAAGGCAACATTCCTCCATCCTGATATAACAGAGAGATCTACAAATGATATAAATGGATGGAGATCCACTGGTCTCAGTTCCCTCTGTGTATGTGTGCGTTTATGTATGTACAGGCATGCATACGTGTGTGTATATAGAATCATAAAATCATACAATCGTTATGGTTGGAAGACATCTTTAAGATTACTAAGTCAAACCATTAACCTAACACTGCCAAATTACCATGAAACCATGTCCCTCAGCACCACATCTACACGCGTTTTAAATATCTCAAGGGGTGGCAACTCAACCATTTCCCTGGGCAGCCTGTTCCAATGTTTGAGGGTGCTTGAAATGTTTCCTTAGAAGAAAGATCTGCAGAAGAAAATACTAAGGTTCAGTCTGACTGGAGGGGTGCTGGGCTGCAGAGTGGGAGCATGTGTGTTTACTGTCTCCAGTGATATGTCATAGAATCACAGAATCACAGAGTCGTTTTAGTTGGAAAAGACCCTTGAGATCATCAAGTCCAACTGTTAACCTACCACTGCCAATTTACCACTAAACCATGTCCCTCAGCCCCACATGTACATGTTTCTTGAATACCTCCAGGGATGGTGATGTAAATTTTGGTAAGAAAAGGACTACTCTCAGAATTTTCAGTGGTAGCAGCCTTTCCACTCCTTCATTTTCAGTTCCTACCCTTATTCTCTAAGGGTAGCAGTTCTGACTACATCTGTTATTTCTGGTTTCCCAAATAACTCGGTAAACTAAGGCATACTAAGCAGACACTGGAGAAAAGAAGGACTGAGTTTGTTATACCAAACATCTGAAGATTATTCCTTCTACTAATATGGAATAAATCAGCTGACCACTATTAAACTGTGTATAACTTCATTTTAGTATCTTTTAAATGTGCTCTTCAGTATCACATTAAAAAAAAAAAAAGTGTAAGCCTGAAGACAAATGTTCATACAGTGAACATAAAGGAACTATAATAAAATCTTGATTTAAGGCCAAGATTTTAATATAGAATGGATCATTTTGATCATGTTGTCGGCTCTGCTCAACTCATGCCAAAATTTTTCATCTAATAGTTTCTGTTCTGAGCCACCGTGTATATTTTTGTTACACTATTTCTTGCAAACTTCACTCTAGAGATGGCAACAATTGTGGAAGAGCTGGTAATTGTGCACATAAAGTTTCTTGTTGCTCTGAATTAAAGTGTTCTCAGTGAGACAGTGGGCCTTTCAAAGACATCAGCCAGCTGAGAATAACTCCCAGCATAATAACTGCTCTTCTATTACCAGATATTATGCTTTGACTCATTCACTACCACTCACTCAAACTCCAAGAAGGTCAGGGAAGATGATTTTAATTTAAACTGGGTTTATTTTTATTGTTTTTTTCACTACCTCCCGAGTCAGAGTTTTAGCCAACGTATAATATTCAATATTCCGGAATTTTCTTAGTGTTTATGTGTCCATTTGTTATACAATTAACAACTCACTAGCAATATTATTCCTACTTAAAAAAAAAAAAAAAATTAGATCCTACAAATGCCAGAAAAATATTCTCCATGCAAGAATTTACTGTTTCTTTAGAAAACAGACATTTATTTTAGTTCAAGCTTTGTTTAATGCTTTTTAAAATATAAAATTAACAATGTCTCTTTGTGTTTTAAGACTTGGGAAGTGTTTCAAAATGGATTGGAAGCAATTGTGGATTTTCTTTGGAAATCCACGTTCTCTGGAAATTTAAGCTTGTTGACCTTGATGGAATAAGTTAGTTCAAAACATTCAGAAACATCTCCATGCACCAGTAAGTGCCTGGATCTCCCTTGTCTTTCATATCTAATTGTGCTACTCATTATATTTGAAACAGTATTTTTCTGGGGACCTGAAGAAATAAAAGCACGAGATGTGAATCTGTAATAATTTAGAATGATAACAGACTACAACCTTTTGCAGAGGTAAAAGAAGTAAAACAAGAAGTTTCAGAAATAAATTTATAATTTTATGTAAACGGCTGTATACCTAGTTGTATATATATATATATTTGTAAAGGTAGATGTAAAATACAATTTTCCGATGAAGTAACAATACAGTGCAATGTCAAAGATGAGACAGTTTAGGTAATACCACCTTCACCTCCACTGTAGACTGTTTGTGTCTCCCTCCACCCCAAAAGTACTGCAACTGTGTTTGATAAATAACTGTAAAAGAAATCTTTAGCAGAGATAAATCCACACAGATCAATGGACTCCAGTTTACACCCCCTCAATATCTGGCTTAGTAGTAAGACCTGGCATTTAGAATTAAGGACAAAAAGGATTTTTTGAGTAAAAGAGATGTTACTGGCTGCCACCGGGGAGGGAAGGGAGACAGCATTGGGACTGGAAGCTGTCCAAACCAACAAACTCCTAAGGCAGTCAGATCCCTGACCTCTCTACTGGAAGCAGAGCTGTACGCCAGCAAAAAAGAGAGAAAATGTTGTGGTTATCCAAGAGGCTTCCAGACATTATGGTGAACTCTTTACCACGGAAAGGAAAAGTGTTCCAGCAATTTTTTTTTGCCTGGTTCCTCAGAGCTAGTGCTTTGTTTTAATAGCCAGATTCTCAGAGAGTCTTTTAAGGTATCAGTGATGCTACCTGTGATGCTACCTGCTTGCAAGGGAAATTACCTGACATGCCTCCAACTGCTTTGATAGGAGCAGATTTTACATAGACCTATGAACATGTGAACATAAAAAAGGTTTACTACCACGAAGCACCAAGGAAAATAAAACACTTAGTAAAGCAATATCTCCTGTATTCTGTAAAACTTCATTTTATGGGTACAGATGATCCCATGTGTAACACTATTTCCAAACAACTGGCTACTCTCTCAGTCTAGCAGTCAACCCCATGCACTTTGTACCTAATAACACCATGATACTTTTTGCTGTCTTTAAGAGTGGTCCTGTGGGGCACTTGGCAGTTTACACACAGGAACTAAGGCACAGGATTTGGGGGGCATTTAAGCATTTAAACAATATGATCTTAGAAGACTAGGCAACTTACAAATGATGCATAGGCCTGTTGTACATTAAAAGAGTCAACCACAGTCCAGTCAGTTCTAGCTCAGAGGCATTTTTGCTTTCTTTACATGCTGAAGAAATATTGGATGGATTTCCTGGTAACATGAAAAGATTCAGTCTCACAGTATCTCTGAAGATCAGTTAGCACATAGGTTAATTTACAGGAGCAAGCAAAACCATCTGCTTCATGATTCCATGCAAGAGATTGTTTACTTTACCAAAATTCCAATACCTTCAATTTCCAGGATTTTTATCTTATTTCACAAATTATGTTATTTTTAAGTAAACCCCCCAGAGATCAGAGTTTGAGTGAGCATCTCAGCAAACGCTAAACACAAGACTAAGACCTATGTGGGTCTTACAATTGCTCTTCTAACCTTTTCTCATCCTTTTTTATAATGCTTACGTCAGGATGATTTGAATCTTTTAAGATAAGAGTACTATTTATTTTGGAACTTTTGGTCACACAGTGTTGGGAACTGAAAGCAACTGCTAGCTGCAGGCAATTAAATGTTGCAGTGAGGGACAAATCAGCATTCTTGAGCCAAATCCCTTTAATGATTCATGTCATCATTAGTTCACCTTAGAGAAGGACGTATAATACACAGCTAGCTACACCTAGTTGGACCTTTCCATTTCTAGAGCCAATTCAACCGGAGTAGCTGGTTGAATTGTCATTCATATTGTAGTCCCTTCTGCCGTTAAAATTCATACCTTTTCCTGGCAATCTCAGTCCTTTAGCTTGTATAGTATTGATTTATACAGTAAGAGCACAGGAGGTTTCCTGTTCCAGTCTTCCAGTCTGTGCATGATAAGGGTCACTGCATACATCCTCAGGTCCAATTGCACTGCACATTTTATAAGTTTTGGATAATACATAGGTCACTAACCAGAACACAGCACATTCATCTGATTTACTAGCTGAATGTTAATAGGCCTTCAATATTTGTTCATTCAGCATTGTATTTCTAGTTATAACAGTTAACAAAACTTCTTTCACGGGAATCGTGCTGGCTAAGGGAATTGTAGTAATATTTTTGCCCATATTTATTCCCAAAAGGTTTCCCCTCAGTCCTGTACCTCACTGACTCAGAGGTCTGTTTTGTATGAAGAAGACAAAGAAAAGGTTATATAGTTATCCACAGAAAGCCAAGAAAACATACTTGGTGGCATGCCTTTTTCATTGTTACTTGGAAACCATTAAAATATTAAAATGTCTACAAAAGCAATAAAATGATCACAGGAGTATGTGGTGATATTTAATTTTCCCACAAGTTAAATATCACTGATAATTAACTGTTAGAAGTTTATTTTGAAATGACATTTCAGTGGAATATCAGACCTTTACAACATAATTAAAGGTTTTCTCATTGTAATGGTGCCCTATTCCTGGTATGAAAGCTTTTTGAAATTATCTGTCTGCTTCATAAATGATTTTTTTTAACCTTTTTTTTTTTTTACTATTTAATTTGTCCATTTCTTGTTTTTTTCTCTTTTAGCTACTGATCATAACCATCACACTAGGTAATTTGGATCTCTAAGATAGTAAGATGACTCACCATTTTTTGATTATTTTTTTTTTTTCCACTTGTTTAATCTACTACTTTTCTCTGATTAGGTGGATTTTTGCTGTCTTGCCAGTCTGGAAAGTCTTTCATATTACTAGAGACACTCGTTCAGGACGCATTTTTCTCATGTTACAAGCGGGGAGATTTGGGCAAATAAAGTCAAATTTTAAAATGCCCCCCGAAGTAAGTTTTTGAGACTCCTCAGATGTGTGTTTTATACGTATCACACCAATGTGACATCCGACCCGTAATGAAAAGAGAGCAGTATCTTGTCTGCTGCTATTGACAATAAGTATGACATAGCCAAGTGCAAGTACAAAGAAATTTTAGTCTAACAAGAGAGTGTTCGTAACATAACCTCCTCATTGAGAAATATTCTTGTTTATCCCCACTCAGTAAAATTGGCTAATGTCTTGCAGAATAAGGGGGTTTAAATTCCTGTCAGAACATTTCTTGCTCTTCTATGATATTCTCTCCATCAGAATCCTGCCTGTTTGAGGCACACATTATGACTAGATCCAGAAATCCTAGAAGGGCATTTCACAAATCCCAGACTCTAAGACCAGTAAATCATTGTTGTGATTTCACCATGGGCAGCAGCTCAGTACTGCGCAGCTGCTCAGTCAGTCCCCCCACCCAGCAAGATAGAGAGACTCAAAAAAGTAAAATTGAGAAAGTTCACGTGTTGAGATGAAGACAGTTTAATAAGTAAAGTAAAAACTGCACACACAAGCAAAACAAAATAAGGAATTCCTTCACTACATCCCTTCAGCAGGCAGGCCGTCTCCAGGAAAACAGGGCTTCATCACCTGTAACAGTGGCTTGTGAAAACAAAAACCATAACTCTGAATGTTCTCCACTTCCTTCTTCTTCCTCCAGCTTTCGTTGCTGAGTATGACATCATATGGTGTGAAACACCCCTCTGGTCAGTTGGGGTCAACTGTCTCATCTGTGTAACCTCCCAACTTCATGTGCACCCCCAGCCCTGAGACTGGGTAAACTGCTCAGCAATAATTAAGACATCAGTGTGTTAGCAACACTGTTTTCAGCGAAAATCCAAATCATAGCACCATACAAGCTGCCATGAAAAAAACTAACTCTATCCCAACCAAAACCAGTACAACAATTTTCTACTCTGACCTTCCTTTAAGTTTTAGTTCGAAACTGAGATCAACATTTTCCAACAGAGGCCCCAAAGTTTCATGTGTTACATAAACAGGATAGTACAAATATTGTAATCATTATATGGATAATCTTGGGACATCTTTGTACATTATTATCCAACTATGTGCTCAGAAAGGGATTTCAATGCTATTCAGCAATGCTGTGAGGACAAGATGGCTCCATCAATTAGATTATACCAAAAAATGTTCCTCAGGCTACTAGATTGTTAAAGCAATCCCTGGCAATGTTTGCATGAGAGAACAAAACAATATCTTTTGAGCATTTCCGAAACACAGTCTGAAATTTAGCACAGACCAGGGACTATTTCCAATAGACAACTGGAAAGGAACTGTGCTGTCTTTGGGGGGAAAAGGGTTTAGCAGTGTAAATGAGTCACTGCATGGAGGGTGGTCCGGCTGCCAGACAGTCGTAAAATTTAACGGAATAGGTAAAACCATTATGTAAACAATGCTTCATCATCCCAGGAACAGACAGGGCATAAGGAAGAGCCCTGCAAGCTTGCTACTGGTTGCTCATCTCTGTGCATTAGTATAGAAGGAAAGAAACTTGCAATAGAATCGTAAAAGAGTTTTTCATGCACATATTACCTCTGAGGTGTCAAAGGTGATCCAAACCAGTACCAATACGGCTTTATGCAATGGAAGGAGCAGTCAGAGCAGTAATTGCTGGTGGGTGCTAAATTCATTTGACCCGGGTCACAAAGCAACCTTCAAAGGATAATTGCAAGCAGCAACAACTGCAATAGTAGGCACTGGGATCATTATTTTCGTTATTACTTTTGTTTCTTTTTGATCTCTTTTTAAGAGAACTTTGCTCAGAATTTAAGCTCTGACTAGCTGAAAAGTAACGCAAGGCTTATTAACATCCTATAAACCTGTGTCAGGTAACAGATGTCAGACAAGTTCTTCCCAGACCTAAGTGGAAGAAAAAATTACATAGAACAAAAAGTAGTTTAAACATTTTTTCAGGAAATGCATGCTATTAGAAGAAGGATGAACCATTTTATTTCAGTTTCAAACAAAATCCTTGGGTCAAAACCAAGTTATGAAAGAGTTATCTTCCAAGAAACTAAAAAGAATAATGCTAAGGGAAGTGTACTAATTCTGCTCTCTTTATTCATATATGTTCTAGGCAGGGACCAGCTGGAAACATACCATAATAACAATCACAGGGTGCACAACAATGTCAGAATCATCTACTGAAGTAGACACAGATGCTTTTGGAGAAGCTGAAGAGATTTATGTCATGAAATGTGAGAACAGCAGTGCCTTGTGCCTTATTTCTTGGATGTATTAATAAAGTTGTTTAATGGGAGTGTTCTTGTGTTGAGGGAAGTAACACAGGCCTGTCCAAAATATGGAAATAATAAACCAAGTAGATAATGAATTCAGATCTTTTAATGATGATTAATTTTGAAGGGGTTCATTTCAACGAAGGGATTAGGCCCTTCAGAAATGTAAAGAACCTCAACAATAGTGGCCTGCCAGGAAACTTCAAGACCTCTTACAAAGGAAGCAGGGTCTTTCTCTGCATTTTACAAATGAAAAACAACTGAGAATCAGAAACAGGGATAATCTGCAATTAGGCAAGTGGCAGACATAAACCCTCAGTTTCCTGGATCCCAAGGGATCTGTAGTACAATAAATCACTGTACACCCACAGTTCTATTGAAAAGATATTGGCAGATAAGTTATGTCAGAACTCACTCACTCTCTGTGAGGAAGCTAATAAGGAAAACTTCATTCTAGGGGAAAAAAAAAACCAAAACAAAACCCCCTAATCTAACTAATAATAAACATCTCTCAGGTCTTAATAGCTTTAAATAAATTTTGAGACATTTCAGGAGTGTATGATGACATGCACTTTTATGTCCTCCAACTCTACCCAGATTTCTCTACCTGCACTTTCCTGAGACAGTCAATCAACAGCATACAGTGCGTCAAGTTGAGGCACGTCAGCAAAAAAAGATCAGACGTTTCTATCTTGAGTTCAAATGATGAGACCTTTCACGAAACAGCTGCACACCACACTCACTGGTACGGTATGTTTGACAAAACAGTGGTATTAGCCTAAAGAGTTTTCAGTTGCTTCTAGTCTCTTTCTGTTTGTTCTTATTTTCTATAAATGCTCTATAGCAGAGATAAAAATTGCAAGTAACTGTGGATTGACAAAGACACTCATTAACACTTCGGAAAGACTCAGACAGATAAAAGAGGGGGCAGAAGTCTCTTGGGGAGATCTTTTACAGTGTTGCAGAATTTTGCTGGTCTCAACTTTCCAGGTCTTCATACAGGCTTTATTTAGTATAGATAAACAAATAAATGGAGCTGCAAACCTTGGCAGTACGTCCTATGCAATCTCACAATAAAAATGTAATTGTCTTTAAAATTCTTAGGAGTAGCCAGAAAGACATTCCCAGAAGCTGTGTATTTGGCAAATTTATGTGCACAGATATCCTATTCCAGATGATAAAGAAGAATTTATAACCCACTGTTAGATATGAATTGTAACTGTCCCTTTATAAAAGAAAACCAAAATTACTAGATAGCTATGCTTAACATGGTTGCAGTCTTTCTGCATCAGTATTGTCACAATCATTTCCAAAATCTAATCTGGAAAGTAGCTTTTTTTTAAATTATTATTTTCAATCTTAAATGCTGAATTCAAATTGTATTTGATTCCAATCTACCAGAAGTTCATAAACACATACCTCACTAAGAGGATATGAGTAAAGACCAGCAAGTAATTAAATATCTTTTCTGGACTGGTGCTTAGGAACTGAGGGATTCATTATTTTTTTTAATGAATTTTCCTAACCTTTGGTTCTGTAGCTGTGATTCCTCTTTGTTCCCTAGAGATGTTGGCCAAATGGATACAATCGACAGTGGCAGTTTGTTCATTGACCCAAAGGTATGCACAGAAACAGGGGCTACCAAAAGGTTTCAATAGATATGCAGGTGCCAGGCTGTTAAGGTTTGAGTGTGAATAAACATTGCTGAAAATCAATATGATAGTCATCTAGTGTCAAAGGTAGTCAAGCTGGTTTGCAGGTAATGTGGTGATTTTCTTTCAAGCAGGTCAGACACCATACATAAGAATTTATGATAAAAAGTGGAAAAATAAATAAATCTATAATTAAACAAACCAGAAGAGAAATTTTGTAGCAACCAGGACACAATCAGCTGTAGAGACAAGCAAATTCTGTTTCCAAGAAGGAAAAGAGATTTTGAACTCAGTGAACTCAGAACAGGAAAGAAAAAAAAAATATGTTGGAAACAACCACAGGATGCAAAGAACCCATTCGGATTTTAAATTGTTATTATAACCATGCAATGGCATTACTTGGAGCTTGCCTATGTCTAATTACCATGACGTCAGTCATCTAAGTGCTGAGTTACTTGCCATAAACCTGCACCTAATCCTTCTTTTCAGTGATTTAACCCCCTACCCACACAAACAGAAAGTGAATAAAAGACATGGCCAGTCAATCAGCCGTGATAACACCCCCAAACAATCATGAAGCAGAGTCCAGGGGAGGATTAAGCATGGGGGAATAACAGGGTTATCAGCTAAAGAAACAGCAAAACAGCCAAAGAATGGGTAAGGACATAATAGTAGTAAATACCCTGCGAACAATTCTAAGCAATGCATTCCAGCAAACCAAACCCCACACTGTATTCAATCAATGTTTTTTAAGAAAAGATTGTTTGTGTCCAGTGGGTTGAGCACTGGTGTCAGAGTGAAATAAGTTGGTGGTGTAATGAGTGTCATTATTCCTCTTTTCTGTGAATTTGACCCAATATGTTCTTGTTTCTTTTTCTAAACGTACCTGGAGGCTGAATTTCAGCAAAGATCAAAAATTCTTAACTATATTTTGTACATCTAGTTAGGGTATCTCTCCAAGAAACGGAGAGATAGTAGATGTAGATGTAGAGCTAATGAGATAGCTGAAATTAGACAGGCTTTGTCTTCTGTTTTGGTAAATGCCTATCTCACTAGACCTGGTGGGAACACTCTTAAGAAAGTTAGTTCTGGTTTTCGGGACAAAAGGAATTCTAGAAAATACACTCTATACTTGAAAGAGAAATATTTCTCAAAGTGGAAATACCTTTACAAATGCAAACAGCTTCAGACAGGATCCCATCCCTAGAGCTCATTGGCAAGTTGTTCAGTGAAGTGACTGTTCATTAAAAATCTGTGCACAACTCAACTTCTTTCAGAAGTGTTCAAAGCAATCTCGACAGGAAATATATAACAGATCTATGGTAGACTGGAAAAGACTCTTTCTGGACTAGTTGACATGCATGACCAGGCATTTGTAGGGGTGAAAAAAGTACAAGATCTACCTCTGACCAGCTCAGATTTTAGGCGTAAGAGTAGAGC
This sequence comes from Chionis minor, assembly GCA_013398295.1. NCBI lineage: Eukaryota > Metazoa > Chordata > Aves > Charadriiformes > Chionidae > Chionis > Chionis minor. The sequence goes on along the minus strand of VZSF01007420.1, from coordinate 208,618 downwards.
AGGTCAGGGCACTCACCCTCATGGTGGGGCAGATTTCTCTCTTGTTTTAATTTCAGTGCAAAGCAGACACACTTTTGAATTCTCCAGAACTTTAACAGGACAGAAAAAAATTACTTTCCATGCAGTCTTATTTGTCACCTCAGACTCTGAGCAGTTTTCTTTTTAATATAACTATCTTCACAATTTTCTGCAGGTTTGGGATAGGATAATTATCCCTGCTTTACAGTTAACAACACCTGACAAAGGAAGGGGTAGGTCCAATAAAGTATCTAATGTCTGCTGACTAACTTTAAGGGATCTTAATGCTGGGTAAGAGCCATGCACCTCAGACAGAAGGTGTCAAATAAGGAGTTGTGTAGAGCCAGTTAATATAGGTATTATATATATAGATTGTGTCCAGACTTCAGCTCTATGTACAGCAGAAGCATCTCAGTTACGTTACCAGAGAAGACTCTACATGAATGTGAAATTCAATCAAGAATAAATGCTTCTTATAACACAGCTGGAGAAGAAAAACTCAGTCATGTCTATCTTTTATTTATTAATATGCCTCCTGGATAAAATACTGCCCAAGGAGCTTATCTTTTCCAACCACTCCTACATATCATAAAACACCAAGAGAATAAGCTAGCTGAGATCACTCCTTACTCCTCCTCTTAAGTCTTCAACTCTGTTGAGGAAAGGAAAGCAAGGTGTAGCAGGTTGAGGGAAGAAGAAGTATGATTTTGTGGCATAGTCACATAGAAATGAGGAGTCCTGGTTTGAATTGCCTGCTCCCACGCTGTTTCCTTTTTCATCCAGTGGCTCTAGAGATTGATTATAAAAAGCTGCGACAAAAAATTCAGGACTTTCCATCCCAGGTAAGTATCTTAATCAGTACACAGAGACTTTGTCTTTTTTGCATTCCTCTCTTAGCAGAGGCCCAGAGTGCTTTTATACTCAGAAAAGAATTTTTTTGAAAAAGAGGATGGAAGCCAAATCTCTTCCATTTTTTTTCTGTCTGGCTTTAAAAATGACATAGCTACAATCACTGTTGGTTTTGTGTGAGCCCCCTGGCCCTATCAACCTAGATTCACTATTGTCCTGTTTGTTGTAATGCTATTGAAGAACTGATGAATATCATGGCCTAACGTGCAAGTGCCATTCAGGTACAGTGCCGACAGGTCTGTAGCCCAGAGGCCTTGAAAATAGCCGGGTCTAAGGTATCTGGTTAGTGTTGAACTCTACAAAGTTTGAATGATAAATGCATCCACCTAAATCATATTTCACCTGGCAACATCATTGATTTTAGACTTCTTATAAGTATTAATGGGAGAAATCTCGGGAGAAAGAAGAAATTGAACCTCATCTTTCCGCTTCTCAGCTGCCAAAATGAATTCTAGGTCTCCCTTCCCTTTCAGACACAAACTAATAACACTACTGTCTAAAAAACCCTCTCTTAGAGGTCTTGCAGAGTGTTGAAAGAGTCAGGAACCACTGGAAGTTCAGAGCACCTTCATATATATGTTCCTCATATGCCAGGAAGATAGAAACCAAGACAGTATTATCAATGAAGTCTCTTAGGATTGCTTATAAAATGCAAGTCTGTTCCAGATTGTAGTGTTATAAATGTTCTTTCCTGCCGAAAGAGTCAGAAGCAGTCTTAGCAGTCCTGGGTCCTGCAACATATATTGGTGGTGCTGTTTAACTGACTGGAAGCACTTAACACCTGACTTTTAATTATTAACTGTTCAATGATAGCCAGAGAGACATTGCTGCAGTTGTCTAGATGGGGAAAAGGTAATGGACATTATAAATAACTTCCTAAAAATTATGTATATAAAATGTGAAAATGCTGCTGAGCAGCACATAAATAGTTGTCTTTAAATGGCTACTACAAAATTTGACACAAATGGAGTTTGAACTAAGTGTTTCCAGTCCATAAAAAGCAACTTGGGTTTGCCTCTTGAGTTAAAAGAGAATCCATAGTGTGTTGATTACACTAATTACAGTGCAGTTGAGTTCCTCCTTATTCCTCAACCATTACGGACCACGAACACATTGCCTTCAGTTCTGTCTGAACAACGTGCTTGACTTCAAATTATGGGCATATAGAGATTATATTCTAAGTCATTTCATACTCTGCATAAGAAGAATAATGAGTTTTCATTGTATAAGATCCACAGCATGAAGTCTCTTCCATTTGAGACAACATGTGATGGGGTACTGCTGACACCAAGAATAAAAATAAAGACAGCATCATGTAGAAAAAAGTCAAAAAGAGTAAAAGTAGCTGAGAAAAGAGTTCACCAACTGTTCACAGTTCTTATTAATTGTCAAATAATACACTACAGCTACAATACATGATAGAAAAGGACTGTGAAGAGAAACAACACCAGAAAGTAGGGAAAGATTTTGAGCAGAAAGTGCTTGGCAGACAACTGAACTTAAGGAGGAGCAACAGGCAATCATGGTAGGAAGAAAAGTACTGCTCTTTTGGGAAAACAACCATTTCTGTTCCCTTTCAGAACCATGATGTTGTCCAAATACTGACTGGTCTGAATACTACTTGCAGTAGTCAGCTTTGCCTTCAATGCCCAACTTTGTTTCTATGTAGTAGTTTCTGGGTTTTTCCTGGATGCAAATCCAAAGCAGTTCCCCAGGGTCCCAAACACCACAAAGCTAGGTTAGATAGCAAAGCAACTGTTTCCCAGTGGGTGGGAAGGGGTCAATCATTAGCCTTGACCCACACACTCACTGGCTGAGACTACATGATTACACTAAGGTTGTGCTCATGTGTAATTAATTATGATATACCTGCTGCACAGGCTTATGGGTAGGGTTCCATGAGTTAGCCAGACACATACACAGCGAAGCTATATTGTTCAAAGACTCACTGTGAAACCACAGTGGGAAGTCCTCAGCTCCCTTTCCTATCCTCCTGAGATTCCTTCCTCATAATCACCAACAAAAGTCAGAAAAAAACTCAACTTCCTGTATCCTGCATGGTAGTTGTTTGTGGATTAAAATGACAGTCCAGGAGACTTAAATTCCCCCAGCCGAACTGCCTCACCTTTCTCCCAGATTTGCGAAAATTTATCTGAAAGGACTTTTTCTTTACCTCCTGATGTTCACAGACTTTTCCCAACGTCCACTTTCCTACAGTCAGTGATGGGCAGAATTCATCTAACTACATGTAAAGAACTGGAGTTAGACATCCCCTGAGCTAGTTACGCTGGGGTCCCTTGATATTTGCCTTGATATTGACCCATTTCATGATCAGTAGAAATAAAGACCTGTTCTTACAGAATGATCCATTTGGAGCTTACTTTAAGATGAAATTAATCACATCCTAGAAGTAAAGGTCTTTACACAGGACAGTAACAGTAGTTCAGAAGCCTCTCTCATCGTGTTCATTGTCTAGACTTTGGTAAAAAACATCCTGGGACCTTTTCCTCATTCCATTCGGATAATCTTATTAAAACTGAGAGGTCCCAGTTTGCAGCATACTACTGTTGTTACACCCATCAGCCATTTTACAAAAAACATCATTATTCCTTTATGCACCCTGTGTTCAAGCAGCTGGACGTTGATTCACAAATAAATGTGAATTTACTTGATTTACAAGTAAATTGTAAATCACAGCATATAATAAAGTGTTCCACCAAGGAGAAAAAATTTATAAAGCTTTTCCAAGTGATAAATGCACCTGCTAAGCAGACTCATTGGCACAAACTGTGGTGGTGGTGTTTCTTCAAGTAGGAGACATGGCCTTAGCTGTTAGTAATTTTCTCAGGATTTCCAGTATGGCCATGATAATCTTGTTGCTTTCTTCTGAGTTTTCTTCAGGTACTCAACCTGTTTTGATCTGAACTTATTGTTCATTGGAACTATGGACTTCACGACTTGGAAATCTTTTCATAAAGACTTGGCGAGAGTTATGAAGGGATTAAGTAGCAAAGCAGGAACAAGCACTCAAGCAGCCCTGGCTCATGGTCTTTCTCAGAAGCTCTCTGCCTGGCTTTAAGTACTTACATGACCATCATCACTCAATCTTTCTTAACAAGAGTATTTTTCATTACTATTATTTTAGAAGTGCTTTGTAATAACTCAGAAGTACTGGAAAAAAATCTGAAATGCCTTTTTTTTCCCCCCTTCACCCAAAATATATGTTTCCTTCCACTGTGTACAATCTGTTTCTGTGGCAGTGGCTTGAGTTTCCTAGGAAACGGCTGCAGGTCAGACCTTGATTGGTTGTGTTGTCAGCTTGATTGCAGTGTTTCAGGCGGTGGGACCTGTAAGTGCAGCTCCGAAGCAAGTAAATAGGGGGCTATCCAAGAGCTTTGCATCAGTGGTCTGAAAGAAACCACACAGATGGCATTTTGGGGGAGCGTGTGACTCAGGGGGCACTGGCTTGTAGAGAACAGGAGCCAGCAAGGGATTAGAAAAAAGCCAGATCAGAGGTGCGGGCAGGCCGGATGGGATGGAGGGCTTTGGAGGGAAGAAGTTTGGCTGCAGTGAAAACTGCCATGGTCTCATCTCTCTTCGAAGAAGCAGCTGGCAGCACGGTGCTGTGATGATCCGGACTCCAAGTTCCCCAGTTACTGGGACTTGGAACGCTTTGTTTCAAGTTTGACTTTCCCGATTAAACTGCAAGTTTTCTGAGGCAAATGGATAGATTAATACAGTAATAACAGAGCAAAAAAGAAGTGTTTTCCACTGTAGCATCTAGGTGCCGGTAAATTAAAAGACGTAATTATTAAAGAGAATAATAGCTTTGTATCTTACAACCTTTAGGGAAGAGAGGGGGGGATTGCTTAAAACAGACATCTCTGATACTGCTTTGTTTATGATTCAGAGAAGAGTAAAACTGCATAGGAAGAACACACACATTGAGAAGGACACAGCAAAGGTGAGAACAGCATCTCTGAAAGGCTTCCTAATCTTCATCTCACTTCCTTTTCCACCCATCCAATCACCTGTAATTCAAATCCCTTCTTAATCCCATTTTACATACACAATCAAATTTTCCTGGTTGAATCCCATACGAAATTTCTGAAACATAGTTTCAGAATTACAGAATATCCAGAATGAACCTAATTACCTTTCCCTTTCCCTTCCCTTCCCTTCCCTTCCCTTCCCTTCCCTTCCCTTCCCTTC
>VZSF01007420.1:119726-203409 GCA_013398295.1 Chionis minor | reverse complement strand
CCCTCCCCTCCCTTTCCCTTCCCTTCCTTTCCCTTCCCTTCCCTTCTCTTCCCTTCCCTTCCCTTCTCTTCCCTTTCCACAAAATGAGGTTCATTTTTAAATTTTAGCAGACTAATAGCAGTGTGTACTTCTGACTCACCACCAAACAAACTTCCATGTGGTGATTATGTCATGTTCTGACTCCTTAATGTAGTTGATAAATTCTTTGGCAAGCAGACGTGCCCAATGTCCAATAACAAACTGCGAATATACGAAATAAAAAAAAAATAAAATAAAAAAATTGTTGCTTGCTTTCTGTGTGTACAGTTTCATTTATTTTCTCCCTGATTCGCAAGCGATCACTTTCCGTTAATTAAGTAAAAAGTACTTAGTGGAATTGATCTGAATTCAGGTCTAAGAGCACTCACTAATTCTGCTGTTAGTTTTAGGAAGCTGGTGGCAAAAAGCATCTATCAAGACAAATTTGTGGTGGATGCTGCAGGCACCACCCATGGTTAGAGTCGCAGTCAAATGTCTGCAGTTTAACAGCTTGCCTGTGTGTCAGCTGAGTACCAGGAACTGTAAACATTCTTTAGCCTATGGAAAATGCAAGCTAATGTAACCCTGTATAACCAGCTATGAAATAGGTCAAAAAAAATCACATTTTTCATAATTTTTACAGGCCTGCACAGAGATTATCTCCATTCATCTGACACGCAGTATCCAGTTAAATTATAACACACACATTCCATGGTGATGGACATGCTTCAGCCCATGGTGACAGATCAAACACACCTTAACGTTTCACAAATTAAACAAAGAAAGGAAGAAGGGAGGCAAGACAGGAAGATGAGGGCACCCGTCTGCTGTCACACAGAAGAGAAGCAACAAGTTAGCAGGAGGAACAAAACCTCTTGATTTCTTCAGCAGAGCCCTCCCCAGTAGACAGCACTGCTCTTCTTTTATTAGTGTATCACTCTTTTTCAAGCAGATGTACAGCCCTCATTAGAGATAATCCTCCACACTCCCTCATCTTCCGTTTCCCAGCTTTACACAGATAACATTAGTAACTATCCTTTTATTGCATTGTTTCCATTTCAAAGAACTATCTACATTACGATAAACTATGTATGTAAAATGGGATTAAGAAGAGAATTGAATGAATCAGCTGGAGTCATACAGTAAATAATCAAGAAAATTTTAAACAGGAAAAAGCATCACTATAACTATGCAGGTAACACCAATTGATGCTTTTTATTGAAACTTTCTTAATCCTCAATGTAGATAGATTAAATGACACAGCAATGATTATTTTCCCCTAATCATATCTTTTTCTGGAAGAGAAATACGTATTCCAGGGAATGCATTTGCTAGTATCCTTCTCATGGTACATAGAGGGAGCTGTTGGCATAGGTTTATTAGACCAATCACAGTGAAAATTTTCCATTGTTACTCAAATCCTTTATAAGATTTCATTATTACTTTAACTGGAAAAATCATACTTGCATCAATATATGAATAAAAAGAACCTCATGAGTTTTATGCACATGAAGACGATATGAACTGTAATACAGTATTCTGTCTTTTGCTGGACATTACATTCATTAGTATAGGAACTCCAATACACAAAATTTTTTTGCTGTCCATTAATATAAAATTAGTGAATATTAGCTTCACAATTTATAAAGTATATAGAAATGTAACATATACATAAGACGACTGTACATGTGCTAGTGTGTATGTATATGAGACTCTCTTCCACTAATGCTGCAGGACAGGCTGAAGGCTAGGAGCTGGGATTTTTGTCCTCATCAGAATCCAGTGAGAACACTGTCCCTGACTCTCCCTCTTCTGACCTTCAGGGATGTTTTCAGGCTGCTGCTGAAACAAGGGGCAGGCAAGTATTATAAACGAAAGGTTTAGACGCTGTTAATTACCACTGTAAAAGCAGCAGGACTATTTTATTCTGTAGTTCTCTTTTTCCTAATACAGACACCTAAAATTTTCACTAATTTGCCCTCAGGATTAGTATAAACATTCAAAGTTTGCAAAAACAGAGGTACAACTGTATATTATATAAAAACGATGGTCACAGGACTACTTGTCTTTAAAACTAGTTAGGGAAGGATCAGTTCAGGCAAGAATGTTTTTGAATAAAGAAAAATAAAAATTAATCCGCTTTTGTTTTTTAAAACCTATGGAATATTTTGTTAACTTTCACGTCCATCATGTTCTGCTGTTGTAATGCTGCAGGCTTCCAAATTCCACATGGCACTTGCAGTGCACACTTCCTTAAGTCACAACTATTCACTCTGCAGACCTAGTTCAGAAACCCCCAAACAGGAAGTTCTGGAAATGATAAGAGAGATATTGATTCCCAAGAGATGTCTGGCAAACTGTCCAGGCTCGCAGCTTCAAAATGCAAGGGAACCCTGCATTTTTAGCCAGATCAATGTTGAGGTTCTTAGGGCTTGTATCAGAGGTGGACATCACAAAGAAATAACATTTCTGCATCTTGTGAGATAGCCTTGGGCTTTAGGAGCATCTAAAGCAGTGAATCTTTTTTCACATTTTATACATTAAAAATGCTGTGCAGTAACAATAGGGTTACTTAATTTCAGAGCAAGCACACAGCTGTTAAGTTGTATGTACATAGTCACGTATCCATTTTTCATCTGACTCTTAAACGGACTCCATTTGGGATTGAACAAAAATAAAGTTATTTACAATGCCCAGTCTGTGCCTGACCTCCTCTTCATTTCAATCAGTGAGAAGTTTGACTGCCTTCAGTAAGAAGGAGCCCTTTCAGCTCACATGTAAATAAGGTTTTATTTACTGCTCAGTGCTGTGCTGAGCAGGTGCAGTAGACATCTACCTTGATGACTAGAATAACAAAGACTATTGAATGATTTGTCTCTATCTCAAATTTTATATCTATCTGGTACTTAAGATAAATTAAGAATAGCATTTCTTACTTGAGGCTGAAATTCAGGGTGATACTCAAGCAGAAGTTAACTTAAATACATGCACATTCCTGGTGATTTAAATAAAACTATCTGTATGTTTAAAGATAGCTTCACTCTTTTTGAATAGCCATCTAAGCAGTTGCCTAGATTTCAGCTTTAATGAGTGCACACTATCTGAAAAAGCCATTTATTTATTCAGTAATTTGTTTTTCAGCTCAAGTGTTCTAAAAACATCCAAATTGGTGGATTTTTTTCAATTCCTAATACAATATTTGGAACTACGGTTCCTCTAGAGCAGTTTATGAAGGAGCAGAAGGGGGTATTTAGTTTAGGATAGATGTACTGGAAAATAAAAAATGGAAATTTTTGTAATTCAGACATATCATGTTTGGAAGAAAACTAAAAACTAATCTTAACTAAAGTGCTTTCGTTTCAGTTCACGACACTAACAGCTGCTGTAATTGTAGCGTTGAGGCAAAGAACTTCTGCATTGTGAAAAATATATACTAAATTGTTCCTAAGTATCTCAGAAGATCTTTCTGTTGGGTTTCTCTACCTTCTGCCAGAAAATTTGTATAGTCACAGTGCATTTATTTTTCATTGAACAGCCTTCTCCATAGCAACAAATCACAAAAATACTTAAGTACTTAGTATAGGAAAAGTCAAGATACCCAGACAGCCCATATAAATCCATAGTTGTGCATAAAGAGACCTCTGAGACAGAGGACCCAAAGGGTTTGAAAACATGTACTATCAGTCTGCTCCCTCCTGGGCCAGGACAGGAACAGGTGGTGATCAACGACAGACACCACGGAATTATCTAGGAGAGTGAAACTGGACAGACTTGTCTTATCTGTGGATGGAAGATATCTCACAATAACTGGAAGTCCCATTGCTAGGGATTCAGGATGCTGTTAGCTGTTAGGTGGCGTTGGAGACTACTTCTTTGCTAACATTTCTATAGTCTTTGTTAAATGAAGGGAAATAAGATGCTGACAGTGCTTTACGAAATCTTCGAACATAAGTCGGAGAGACCATACAGCAGCCTTCCAGTAACCAAAGGGGTTCTACAGGAAAGGGGAAGGACTTTTCATCAGGGAGAGTAGCAATAGGACAAGAGGTAACAGTTTTTAACGGAAAGAGGGTAGATTTAAATTAGATATTAGGAAGAAATTCTCTACTGTGAGGGTGGTGAGACACAGGAAAAGGTTACACAGGGAAGTTGTGGATGCCCCACCCCGGAGGTGTTCAAGGCCAGGGTGGATGGGGCTTTGAGCAACATGATCTAGTGGGAGGTGTCCCTGCCCATGGCAGGGGGTTGGAACTGGATGATCTTTATGGTCCTTTCCAACCCAAACCATTCTATGATTCAATGATTCTATGAATTAGAAAAGTTGTGAGTTATGGTTACCACTCATCCTGACCATTTTCTTTGCAATTTACTCTTAAGTATTTTGTTTCCTGCTGTTTTCCCAGAACCCTACTTTCCCATCATTACTGTGTTATTTTATCATAAATACAGACCGCGAATTTTGTAGAGCTAGGGATTATCTTTACACTCTGGAATTCTGGGTGCTGGTTGCAAATTCTGACCTTTTTTTCCTTCACTTTGTCTGTTGAGGGAGAGCTCAGATTCTCAGTACTGCTTCTGGCTTCTTGTTCTTAGTGAAAAGGAAACTACTGGTATTGAAAGTGTATTCCAGCAAAAAGAATAAAACCACAATAGACTGTGATTTTTTTAGATGACTTGTAAATTAACCTAGACTACAGATAAATTTCCTAACCAAAAATATTTTACACAGGCAATTGTTTTACTAATCCTGGAGTCTTTTTTTACAGAAGTATGGGTATATAGAAAATTCATTGTGTCCAATTCTGGTAGTATGCAGAGAAACAGAAAAGAAAAAAAAAAAAAAGAGAGAGAAAAAAAAAAAAAGAGTTACGGAGGTGTTTCATTGAAATGAGGCAAGATCTATATCAATACAGAACCAACATGCAGAAACTTTACCTTAAAGTGTCCAATCATAGTTCCAATAAATGGTTGAAACCTGAAAAGGATGACTTATAATCTGAAAAAGAGGAAAATTACACCATACGAAAGTGACTCAAAGCAGAATTTAGACCATTGTCTTCCACAATTTGTACCTTATGAGTAAAAGCTCCTAGTATAACTAGATTGGATGGGTTCTCCATTTGTAGGATTGCATGATTTCATAAGTTTTGCATTCTGTGTCAGGATGAAACTAAACTTTTTCAAAGGCCTTTTCATTTATGAAAAATGAAATGAAAAACTGTGGCTTTTCTTGGACTGTTTTTTTAATCTTTGTGGGTGAAAACAATAATGAAAACTAACCATATCCCACCGCACTGCATTTAACAACCCATACTCCCAAATTAACTCCACTAGATGTAGACCAGGGACTTGAATTTAAAACTCCTCCACCCTTTATGAAATCATTACAGTATTGAGAAGATTCAGGTAAGTCTTACTGATTTTCTCCTATTGGAAGTCTTCCACTTTGAGTGAATAGTACAATCACCATTCCTGTAATTAGCTAAAGCAGTTGGACCAAAAGAAGAAAGGACCATAAAATTGATAGTTCAGGCAGACATGAGAAAGTTTTCCTTTTTCTCAAAATCTCTCTCAAAGATGCATGATTGGTAAGTAAATAAGAGTGGAAATGCAGATGCTAAATAATGTTAATTTAGTTCTCTGACATGCTATTTAGAAGAGGAAGTTCAAGGAGACACAAGATGTGGCTATGCAGAGGGGAAAGGAAAAAAAGGCTTTCTGAAGGTACACTGGAAATTCCTATGACTTACCCACCTGGAGGTTTTAGTGTGGAGACTATTAATGTGAGTCCAATTCTGCACAATCAACAGCACCAGCTCTTTGAGCAATAGAAATCACTAGGTTTGTGGCTCCCAACTAAGTGCCTGGTTTAGATTATACTTATTTAAATTAATAAGCCAATTTTAAAATAGGTTTTAACATGTCAGTGAAGTCTCATTTCTTTAATCTCCCATTTATAATCGGGTATGACTTTATAGAAAAGCACTCATTTTTGGATTATCTTTTGAGGCATATGCTTCAGAGAGAGCACAGATGGTCCAATAAAGGGCACTTTTGTACCACTCCCATAGTGTAAGAGAACTCAATTGCTTAGATAGAATTTAATGAAGACTCACAACAATTTGATACTATCCCCAAGCAAGACAAATAAATGAGAGTAAAACAAACCGGTCATCTGGGATAGATATTACTGCAGCATTCTTGATTTTCAAAAAAAGTTTGAATTCTGAATCAAATCTAAGTCAATAGGACACCATATGTTTTCAATCCAGATGGACACTGAAAAGGGGTCTGGGATAGGTTTCATGCTTGAATCCAATACTTACGCTCTCATAGTGACTGTTGTTGGTAGTAATAATAACTATAACACATCTACTGTTCAATTTTTGTCACTCTCTGTGCTACACTTAAAGTCGTCTTAATGCAAATAATTTCCAGTCAATTTTTGAAATTTTTTTATGTTAATATTCCAGCATTTTAGTCAAGCTATTGGCCCAGCATTCTCATGGAGGGAGGTCAGCAATTTAGCTGTCCCTTCTCCTACCATCCCTCATCTTTTAGACTATGTCAGTAACAGACAAGTTTTACCATAAACTTTAATGACACCAAAGCCTAAGACTCAGTGAAGGTCGAAGATGGGCCCTGGCAACATTTATGCTTGAGCTTGGACACTTGAGTTTCTTAAACTTGACTTGTCCTTTAGCTTTGTCCCTCTCAACAGTGCTGCAATTTGTTCAGAAGTCCCAAGGTACAGGAAGCCTGTAAGAAATGGTCCCACAGTCCCCGCTTTCTGACCTTCTGACATTTGAGTTATGTTTTCTCCATTTTCTACCTCTATAACCCAAAAGTTGAAACTTTCCTGGAAAGGGATCCAAGTACTGCTTGGACAGTTTCCTAGGAACACTGTACACACAACGCAGCGCAGTCATTACAAAGATGTTACTTACTTTTCATAGTTTTGCTAATTGTGCACCATTCTCATGGTACAGCTCATGTACCAATGTCCCTGAAGATTAGCCTTAGTGTTTCACAAAATCCTCATTACTCTTGTTTTGTAATTTCAGAGAATAACTGCACTATAGTGTAAAAACTCTTCTGTTTGTAAAAACTCTTCTGTATCTGTGGAATTATAGCAGGAATCCACCACCTCTTTAAAGGGTAAGATGTTCTAAATGTTAGCTCACATAACAATATACTTCCAGGGAAATACATTAATATATTTATTAATTACCTTCCCCTTGAATTATTTTAAATGTTAGTAGGGTAAGTTAACTTCCCAGTCTTTGGCTTGTTGGATTAATTTCCCATCATATGAAGAGAGCAAAACTTACAAATCTGCTCTTGATTTTTTTTTAAGCACAAGTCCCAGGTGTTTCATTTTTAAAAGATGTTACAGCAATAAAAATGTTATTAAAGTGTCTTTGTTCATGCTGTTATAGTTTAGGTTGTGTCAGCATTTCCATTACAAGCTCATTTTTCCAGAGAAAATGCTCTGGTCCATTGGGTAAATAACACATGTTTTACTATGACACACACCCAGGAAAGCTAGAGATATTCAAGGGTAAGATTGTTAGGATCATTTCTGAATTCCACGTAGTATATGTCGTGTTGTAATTTTCCCCCCATGAATGAATAAATCAAGTACCACCTGTCAGTGATCACTAATTTCCTTGTACCACAAACTGTGTTAACATTATTTTTTCCTTAGATTTTTTTAAAAAGAAAATCTGGAGAAAAAATATTTCTCATTACTATCATGCATATTCTTCATTAGCATAATGCTTTGAAACTTCAGCTAACCCTCAGAATTGATGTGGAAATGGAGACCTGATGGGGCCCTGAAAGACAGGTTAAAAGCAAAGTTTTCAGAGGCAATTTTTGGTTTTGAGCTCTCAACACTGCTGAACGAAGGTCCCAGATGTCTCAGGCTTTGTGTTGCATTAAGGAAGTACTCCAAATCATAGGCAACTTCTGGGATTCCTGCCTTAGTGACATGACAAAGGCTGCAGAAGGAGTGGTCCAAGAAGGAATCAGAAATCAAGAGTTCCTTTCCCCCAGGCATCTGCCGAATATGATACACTTCAGTTTATTAATTATTATCTAAGTCTGCTTGTTCAAGAGGCACCTTATAGTCCTTTTAGATTCAGTTTACATATTTTCAGTCATCCATTGCTATTTCTAGACACGAGCCCCACTGTTAATAAGACCACATCTGTTAAACTGAATTCTGTGCTTTTCCCTGCTCTGGGTAATCCTGCAGTTTAATGAACTTTTGGGCCATTACAGTGACCCTGCCATATTTCCACATTCCTCCTGCCTCATCTGACCTTGCAAAAGGTCAGGTTCTATTGCAGCAGTTTGAAAAATAAGCGGTTTGAATTTCATGCCTGAACTTTTCACTCAGTATTTGTTTTTAAGATCTAACACTGTCATTAATAGAAGTGATGAGTGATCTCTAAGCTTAATCTCACTTAGTAGAGGAGGTCAAAGTCTTTGCAGCCTCATGCTTATTTTTTCATTGTTGTTGTTTATTAATCTCAGAATCTGTTAAAACCAACTATTTTATTGCAGTCAGATTTATTGTAGAAATACTTAAAAGCTACTTCTGGAACTTGGGATGGAGGTATGCCAGAAGCAGTACAAACATGCAGGAGGAGATTTTTCTTATCTGCCTTAGATAAGAAAAAAAGTTAAGAAAGATTTTCAGTGCATGAGATGAATAGAGATGAAAAGTGGAAAGGACTATTTTCACCGTCTTTTGCACATGAGGAAGGGTGTTATTAAAGAACATACCTTAAGCCACACTGAAAGTCAGTGACAGAGGCAAAAATAATGCCCCTGTCCTGCCTGTAGTCAAGCCTTTACTTAACCCCAAACTCCTTACATTTAAAGATTAAGAATTCACAAACAATGAGAAGATTTGTTTGGCTCATTTAAGCTCTTATGTATACCAACAGATTGTGATTTCTTAATTTTTTGCACTATTTGCAATTTTTCAAGACATGTTTTGTAGGATCATAATTCATCTGGTGCACTGATTTTAAAAAAAATCTTCTGACTGTTCATTTAAATATTTAATACCGAGTTCTGTGATTAGATGCAACTATTTTATTCTCATTTCCTTGTAACTTTTGTGAATGGGTGACTCCTCTGTTTCAGGACACAGACGACTGTTCTCTTGCTCTAAATTAAGTACTCAAGTCCTGTCCTAAGCATAACGTTGTTATATGGTTTTTTCCTATCCAACGTGGGGGGCAGGGGGTGAATCATGCACTGGAAATACCCGTGTCTCTGTCTCTCTCTGTTAAACCAGGGAGGGAATTTTGCTGATGAGCTTAAACCAAAGACCTCAGTTTTGGATTGTTGCAATTCAAAGTCCCCCATTTCTGTCTGTTTTTCTGTAACTACTTGATCTAGTTTTTTTACAATAATGCATTGACGTTTCAGTTCTCATCACATTTCTATTATATTGTGGATTATGCATTTTTCTCATATGAAATATCTTTGCCTTTCCCATCCTCTTGCTCTCATTACTAATAAATGGCCAAAGGAGTCAATCTTTTTCCAGAGGTTCACAGATGTTATGAAGAAGATTCTTCTATCTCTAGCTAAGTTAAGTTTGAGCTGCTTAAAAACAAAAAGTCCAAAAAAACCTATTCATGACTTAAGTATGAGTGGGTTTGAACATTTTTCCTTAAATCCAGTTTTCTGGAATGAAGCATTTTTGGCATTGACAGTTCTCATAAAGAGAAAGCTCGTGATTTTCTTCTGAGCATAATATGCAGATAATTAAGATAATGTTTTTAGCAATCTGAAGTGTTTAACTGACTTTGTACAATATGAATCTTTTTTTTTTGCACCCTTCATATATTTAATTTAATTATGCAACAAAACAGTAGAAATAAATATGATGGTTTGCATAATTACACAGCTACTTTCAACATTATATTTTTGAAAGTCTTTTTCAATCTTTCACTTGGTAATTTTCCCTATAACTGGCCAATTAAAGATAATTTTTTATTTTTTTATTTTTTTCCTTCTTGCTGTATTAAATGTCTGTGTTTAAGCATGAAGCATTTGCTTTCAGTTTGTTTATGTGTATGGAAACAGTGGGGCACAGAAAAATATGCATAGCTTTATATGTTCTCTCTATAACAGATGCACATGTACATTTGTATGTGTGCGTACACAAGCACATTTACACGTAAAAGGTAGAGGGACATGTGCTCATAAAGAGGTATTTAATCAACTGTTAGACCTTGGAAACATAATAATATAAACCATCCACTTATTTTGAAGTTACTTTGGAGACTAGTTATTAATCACTCTTTGATAACTGAGGAAAGCTTTGCTGGTATGAAGACAGTGGAGAAATTTGTTCTGATGAGTTCCTGAAGACTGTTGGAGAATAAAGTACTTTAGGGGGGCTGAGGAACTCTTCTGGTGTTATTTAGAAAGAATTGCAGGAAACAACACTGAGCTTAAGAGGTATTATATTGGTGAAAGAGAGGAAAAATGACAGAAACAGCTGCAATTGAAAATACTGTTTACACCTCTCAAAGGTTTTGCTGTAGATACAGGTGCACCTCGTCGGACCTTAGTGCACGGTGGTTGCTGACTGCCGTTTGTGAGAAGCTGATACAGGGCAAATCTGACTTGGCAGCCGTATTGCGGTCTAACATGCATCACTCAGCTGCAAGCATTCAGCTGCAGGAAGGAAGGACTTTCCTACACTCAGGTTACACTCATTGTTTTAGGGAAGGGGATTGTGGTTGTCAGCCTCTGTGTGCTTGCTCAGGGACATGCAATGGAGAGAAGAAACGTTGAGAAACTGCTACACAAAGCTCTCATTGTCCTTTCCTTAAGAAAAATGCTTGAACACTGACCATTCTGCTGTTGTACAAGAGAACCTGGTGCAGACTATCAAAACCAGTGATAATATATCCACCCATGCTTTCTAAGAGATAATAAATAATCTTATTTGGGATGATTTATATTTTGTGTAAAGTGTCTGCACATTATTTGCCTTGCAAACTTTCAAAAACTTGAATACCTTCAAGGTTTTAAAGTCTTACATTTCTCCCTATTTCTTTTTCAACAACTAGACAACACTCTCCACTGAAAAGTTGAACAGAAATTATTTTTATTTGTGAAATTCTGTTTAGAGAACTGTTCCGACAGTGACAAAACCCTTGCTGTGAAGCCCTTCTCTAAGCAGTCAGACTTTTACCCTTAATGCACACACAGCAGTGCTCCCGTGGATTTCCTTGTCTACTGGAAGCATATGAAAGGAATTTCATGCACTCAGACCCCTCCGAGCGCTTTCGCCATTAAAGTGAAAAGATTAAAATTAAACATTTTTAAATAAAAATTTTGCGTTTCTGAGTAAAGGCCAAGACTGGTCCTCCATGCTGTTAACTATTAACATGAAGCCTGTCTTTGAAGGGAGAGAGTTTTGTATCTGTCAGATGCTGCCTGACATATAGCTTGCTGAAACTTCAGAGAATTTTAGATCTTGTATGTAGACTGGATTTAGAAACAGTTGAGAAATAAAGGAGTAATTTTAGTGTAATTTAACCAGTTTCTGTAACATTCTTGTGCTAAAGCTGAACTCAGCGTGATTTTTTGAGAATTTATGTCATACTCAGTACTTTCCTCTTACATAACGCAATTTATCCATAGCTCTCTGTGTGCCTTTCAGAGGGGAAAAGGAACCATTATCCCCATTTCACAAACAGGGAATGTCTGAAAGCATCCAAAGAAGTGATTTCTCCCACATTCACACAGAAAGTCATCAACTAGGGCTGAGAGTAGAAACTTTGGTCCCTTAATCTGTATAGGCTTCAGGTAGATCATCACAGGTCTATATAAACAGCCCAGGCTACTTAGATTTAAAATTATTAACCCTCCTGCTGCAATTCCTCTACCAACAAAATATATACGCAGTGTTCAACTGGAAACTGCAGAGCATGACAGTCAATGTGTTGCTATAATACTTGTTGTTATGAATTAATTCGCTGATTTGCATTTATATAGTACACTTCATGCAGAAGCAACACATGGCATTATACACTTAAACTACATTACAATTAAACAGAACTTCTGCTAGAGAAGTCAAGATGAGGCATCAAAAAAAAAGGAAAACCGAAAACAAAAAAGTAGAATTTCTCATAGCTCTGATGGGGAGCAACTTACAATAAAATTCAAATCTTTAACAAAGGGCAACTGCAAGTCTCAGTTACAAGGACAGGAACTGATCAGCTGTTCAGGGATGTAAGTAAAGATGAAAACAAGATGTGAATAGTATGCAAGTGCGGTAAAAGCAATTCTGCATTTGACAGGAAGCCAGCACCCTGAATTGCAGTGTGATAAGCCGATGCATGTAAGTGACCATTCTAGATGCTGAATTTTGTGCAAACCAGGGACCTATACAATGAACAGTCAAGGAAGACTGCAACCACAAAGGCTATGCATCCCGCCGAGACAGAAATGGTCTTAACCTGCTAAATTCCTGAGATGGCTAAAATGAAGTCTGAACAGCACACTTCGCATAGACTGATTAGGAAATTAAAATTCCACTCCCAGCCAAACCCTAAGTGAAGAATCACTGTTGAGAGAGTTATTGAACCTAAGCAAAAGAGAAAAAAATAAACCAATTCAGTTTTCTCTGAGCTAGGGAATTAGAAAAAAAAATAATAACAAAGATCCAAAGTTTGACTTCTGACAAAAGTTATTCACAATCAAAAGGCACATCATCAGAGGCTAAAGTTCTTTTCAGAGACCTTACTATGAAAATATTAAGACAGTATGAATCTTCTTGAACTCTCTTAGGAAGATGACAGTGAAATCCGTGAGACACCTGTTTCTGTCTCTGGAGCTGAAGGACTGCCTCATGCAGAAGTTTTCAGATATTAGTGTTAGTGCATTGGTTGACACTCTTCTCTAGAAGTATGCTTCTCTGGGCTATTCTAGCGGCTTATTTATTTTTATAGTTAATTTTCAAATGATTCAAATCTGCCTTTCTCACCAGACTTGATTCCCTCAGTTAACTTTACACACATGCACATTAAAAACAAAAAGAAGAAAGAAAAAAGAAAGAAAAAGGAAAACGGAAAAAGGAAAACAGAAAACAGAAAAAGGAAAAAGGAAAAAGGAAAAAGGAAAAAAAGGATAGGGAAAGGGAAAGGGGAAGGGGAAGGGGAAGGGGAAGGGGAAGAGGAAGATTTGTCACACGGCTTCTTTTGTTCTGACAATTTACAGAGTAATAGTCATAAAACTGACCAAGCAGGAAAAGAATAGACTCAGTCACCTGTGATGAAGTACTTAGAGTTCTTCCTCTTTAAATACCTTTAATCAGGTCAGCACTACATTTTTCTTGACTATACCCTGCTTTGCTAAGAAAATACTATGGTCATATCATGAAGTGACTCGTTTAAGCTCTCTTCTCTATCAGATGCATCCTACTGGAACATGGTAAGTAATCAGAGCTGCTCAAGGCTTCCTGAAGTCTTTCCCTGGCTCCTCCAGAAGGAGGTCTAACTTTGGTCATCATGTGTATTTGCAGCACAAGCTGAAAGCTCAATTCTTATCATAATCAGAGTGGAATTTAAGTTAAAGGCCAGGGTAATTATAATAACAATCAGTAATAAGTTTAAGGTATAGTTTTCCAGCATCAGAAAGTCCTCTGTTTTGATTCAGCTGTAAGTAGAGCGAACCGTGCACTACAAGGAATTGCAAGGAACACAGGGGAATGAGAATGCATTAGGAGGAAGAAAATAAGGGATTCCTAGGTACCCTTTGATATTTCTAAATTTTAGAAGTGTAAGGAAGGTAAAATGCATTTACCTAAATTTTTATTTCCCAAAATATTCCAGCTGGCAATCTCCCTTTTCTGAAAGCAACATGAGATGGTTCTTGTAGTGTTTCTCCTACAGGAGCCCACAGAACTGTACCCAAACAACATGGCTTATTCCTTCAGTACTGTCCTCAGTTCTGTGTGGCTGTGGTGGTGGTTCTGAGGGAAAGCTTGGAGATTCTTAGTGTCCTCTGGGACCAAAAAAGTTTGGAAAACCTTCCTGCACCAGCCAAGTCTCTGAGAGCAACACGGCTAAACTTAAAGCTGTAATAAGTTCTTATTCTAGTGAGTGCTAAGTTTTCAGACTTAGCAATAAAAAGTATTAAAGGATATGTTCATAAGCATGATTACTTATACAAAGTAAGAGCCAAAATTTTAATTAACCACGTTTGGACAGAAAGCTGAGGGCTTTTTTTGGAAAATAAGTGTTCTTCAAGAGCTTTTTTTCTTCTTGGCCGAGAAGATTCACATTTATAAAAGAATGTGAAAATGGAGCGGAAAAAAAAATTAAAACCCAATCAAAACAAAGCAGGTATCTTTCAGAAAATATCTTACCAGCCAACTTGCTTAGAAACAGATTATTAAGTTCTTGATAGTTTGGCATTAGTTACAATGACACACATTATTCTCTGTTGTTTTTCTTTTACTTTTTCACAATAAACAAACTGTCCTCAGTGAGCAAGAGTGTAAAGCAAAGCTATCACTGGTGTCCCTCAGAAGCTGAAGATAATCCATGGTGTTGCAGTTCAAATATGAAATGAGTCTTTCCCCTTGGATTTCATGGATCACACGCATCCCATATATCACATCACATACCTCTTGTTCTTCAGACTGCACGAGTTTCCTGCGGGATTCTTGAAAATCTGGCTGTCCTCCTCTCGCATTATGAATTTTGGGCATTGTGGTCACCTGAGATATCTTCTCTTTCCTCAGCTCATACTCAGCTGTGATCCTGCATGGTCTTGATACATCAGAGAGAAAACAATAATCGGTCATTTCCCATGTATCCAACCTCACTCTGTAACCCTGTGCCACAGTCTGGGAAAGCTGCAGGAATGCTGCAGTGGGGATTTCTTTCCTGGGGCATGAGAAGTACACTGTGGGAATGTGAGACAGCTTAAGATATTTGACCAAAATGAAATTGTAGCTGTATCAGTGGTCAGCAATAAATTTGAGCAGCCTAGTGTAAATTGTGACAGCCATAAGTTACACACGAATGGATAAGCCATACCAGGGAATTGGATGAAACAAAAATTGAAATAAATAAATATCTCAGAGAAGAAGAAAACCAAAAAAAGGAGGGGAAAAAGTAGCAATCTGCACACCTAGGAAAAACATGTCAGAGTGTCCCTCCAGCCATGCTGGCAATTTAGGCATGGAAAAATTACTGAAGGCAGATCATCGTTATTAGAGCAAGAAAAAGATGTCCCTAATAACTGTGTTATCTGCCATCAAATCTCCAGAGACAAAAATAGACTCATTTGCTCCAAGGTTGCAGGGGTTACAGAGTGAGGCAGGAACCACAGAAAAAGAGATTGATACCAGGGATTAAAGATCACAGCTGTACAGAGAGGAGGTGGAAACAAATTGGCGCTATTTCTAAAGCTCTGATGAAAGAAAATGGTGCCTTGCTAGGGAAGGTGACAACTGAAAGATAAAAGTAGAAAGAAAATGTTTTAATATTACAGCTGAGCAAAATGCTGGTAATGAAACTGAGCTGCAGTTTTGCTTAGTTTTGTGCTTCTTCACAAAGCATGAGCTTGGGCTGGCTTCTCAAGGGGAGAAATCCTAAGCCAATTTATTATATCTTCAGGTGAAAAAGATACAGGGGAAATTGTGATTTCACTAGCTTAGATACAAACCCAGCCAAACAGTTATCCAGGCTGGTGCACCAGACTGTTTCACTTTGTTATTGAGTTACCTCAGGCCTGACAATGGCAAAGCAGAGTTTCGGACTCGTGCAGGGCTGGGACTGCCAAGCTTCACAAAGCCCAAGCTGAGCTACCACGCAACCAACCGAAATAGCTGTCATAATGGCTAACAAATTCCCTGATCCAGTAGGAATTAAATTACAAGCCATTAAGGATTAGACTACAAGCTACTGCAGGAAACGTTAAAGAGGAAGATTTCCGCAGGCTCGTATCTCTTGTGGGTAAGATAGGTGGACCCAAAGAAAACGATTACCAGCATGTTAGACTTGATCACAAAAGGGAAACCTTGTCTTAGCACTTGACCCTGAGACGTGCTAAGCAGGCCATTTCCCCTCAGATTGGCAGGAGCTGAGAACAGGAAAGAAAGAAAAAAACCTTCTTCAAATCTGCATGCTTACTTGAGATTATGAATCTATAAGCCTAAATTTAGCTTCCCAAACTACAGATTTTAAATAGGGATGGTGAAAATCTAAAGGAAGTATTTTAGAAACTTTTTCCCATTTTTTTAATTGATTTTTTCCAAGATATCAAAAATTTCCTGAAATATCAGCCACCTCTTATTCTGACTGCCTGCTGATAATTATGTAGTGATGCTGATTCACTAAAGCAATCAGATGATATTTACTTATACTGCAGAGCTATAAAATCCAGTTTGTATTAGATGAGCACATTCTAGATGTCCTGATACCAAATCTTTGCCTCTGTTAAACCACCTGCCTTCATCCTTCTTGGAACCCCACCATGGTTATCAACGAGACAAGGATACATTGCTGCGCTGGAGGGGAATTTGGAAGAGTTTAACATGTTGCTGGGTACTTCATCCTGCAAAGACACTCTCATGTAAGTACCCAAGTAGCTTGAGTGAATTCATTTTTAATATGTGTGGATAAAGGCTTTGTGTGCATAGTTATATAGCCTGTAGTAAGGAAGAAGTGTCCATATAGAGAATTTGAATTAAAATCGTAGAGTACATTAGCTGTGACATTTTCTTCAGAGAATGATAATGACAGGATTGGTAGTGAATTAGGCCAAAGAGACAAGAGAAATGTCCTGAGGTTTTAAGGAGCTACTTATCCCTATATCTGGCTAGGCAATCCCAGAGCAGAAGGGGCCAATTTGTTATTTTAGGTGAGGTGCCGAAAAGCTGTGGAGCAGAGAAGCATGTCCTGACTGCTGCCAAAAAAAAGTTAAAATGGCTTAAAATAACTGAAAATATTTGCTGCAGATGAACTTTTGTTCTCTTCAAGGTTTTGAAAAAGAATCAGAAGAAATATTTTATAGTGATTAATCAACTTCCATTGGACTGTATAGAATTACTTAAAGTAAACAGCGTTTGTCATTCCTTGCAACCAGCCACTAATGGCCAAAAGAGGTTAACTGAGGACAAAAATGTTACTGTTCACTACTTGTCTGGCTCAATATAAAGCAACAACCCCCCCCTCCAAAAAAAAAATTAGAAACTTATATATACATATATACTGTTTTGATTGTTTGAAGTTCTGCTGTTACTTCTGTGCTTTGGTGCTTCCACAGGGTGCTAGTCATCTTCTCTGCCCTCTGCCCACAGAAAAGGGCTGGCCATTAGGAGCAGCAACGGCAGGAACATGCAGTAGTAGCAACAGAGCGGTGAAAAGGGCTGCGTTAAGGCTACGTTTGCCTGAAGGGCATCTCACACTGTGGGGTAACTGTCTTTGCATCATGGCAGTAGACATCTGTGAACTCTCTGCAGGAGAACATCTTTTAATCCCTGTCATCGCTTTTCTTGCACATAGGTGTCTCTCAAAGAGTAGAGATCCAGCACCAGTAGCACCAGCAGAGCCCATGCTGTATGAGGAGTAAGTTCCTGGGGAAGGCAAGCTGCTCCTGAATTTCTAGCCCTAAGATGAATAAAGATATTTCTTTTCTTTTCGTTCTGTCTGCAGATTCAGGAAGACATAATTATTGTCTTCCCAACCATAAGAAATGCAAAACAATTAGAAGGGAATTTGAAACTCTTGTTTTAGCATTTATTTCCAGGTGATAGGCTCAAGGAAGTCTGAGTACAAATGATGTTTTCATCCGGTTTCACCTCTAACATAAGGAGGTGAAAGTTTCTCAATTTTGTTGCCATTTTATCTGCTTTCCCTGCCTGCAGAAATACAAATTCTGATTAACACGTCTCAAGTGTTCTTTCGCTTAAACCTTTCTCCTGCATAAATGAGCTGGTGATGGATTTCTGCTGAACAGTTTTGAAGCATCTCTGCACCTGACTTCCCAGCATACAGGATCATACAGACTCACAACTTCAGTCTAAGTTGTTCTATGAATAATTTTAAATGATGAATGTCACTCATAGATCCATAGTTCACTAAATGTCAGTTCTAGTGTGGATGTTTTCCAGAAAACCACTGTTAAAAGAAAGGTAGGAAGAGAAATCTGAAGGTCTGAAAAATTACCCATGTTACATTGCTTCTTAGAGATTACTCACCATTAAACAGATTTAGGTCTTGTTAACTGCACGAAAGAAATTGCTGAAATTCTTTACATGTACATAGGGACACACTTACTTTCTCGTAAAGTACCTCATGCGTTAGCTAGTACTACTTCCAGCATACAGTAATTAAGATTTATATTACTTGAGGATATTTGATGTTAACGCTGGAAATCATGCTTTTCTGTAATCAGAATGTAAAGGTGGGGTTGGGGGAAGTACACTAGAGACTCTTTGTCTTTGCGAATATGGCACTGCCATTTGTATTTAATTTGGCACTGCAATTTGAAGACGTTGATCGGAGAGAAAGGACATATCCAAACTGAGATTCACAAATACTAGACCCACAAAGATTAAGGGAGTTTTGTATTTTAATATAAGGTTTAGTAACAGCAGAAACCTCTCTGTTCTCCAGAGTGAATATAATCATTGTTTCTATATCATAGCACTTAGTCTACAATAAAAATATCTCTACCAGGGGAATCCACAGACAACTTAAACATGAATAATCTTCAAGGGAACTTCTGCTTTGTCCGACTTTTTCATAACATTATAACAGTCTCTCTCCCTGAAAAATACGCAATAATTGTATGGGGAAAAATTAAAAACATAATAATAAAATCAGCTCTCCATTTTCTGAGGTAAAACAGTTGTGAACCTCAAGAAAAGACAGAGAGAGGAAAGGGAGAGAAAAAATTGTTTTGATTAACATACTTAAGATACATCCTGCATTACCCCTTCTGTTTCCAGACATTCTAGTTAGATGACCAAGAATCTATGCATTACTAATGATTGCAACACAGCAATAAAACTTAATTCTAAGACACTTTTTTCTTGGTAGATACCTTTGTTCTTAACCAATTAAGACAGCATTTTACAATTAAATTGCAGAAAAATATAGAAATAAAAATTGGAGAACAGAACTTAGATGTCATCTGAGATACTTATGACTGAGAGACTAGTCCAAAGTGATACAATGCCATTATATTCACACTGGAATGGGGAGAATGGAGTCATTTTAGAAAATAAGTGCATCTGCAATAACGTAGCCTTGCTTCCCAATTCAAGAAGAATAGAATACTTATCTTGTTGCCAGGATCTGAGTTGTATAGGCTTTGGAAGTAGTTATGGATATATATATTCATATGGCTGCTCCTTTTTTTCTTTTTCTCTTTTTTTCCTCTTCTCTTTTTTCCCTCTTCTCTTTTTTCTCTTTCTTAACAGAAATTTGACCTATTTCAGATCTTCTAGTGACTCACTAAGAGTCAGAGAGGAAATGACCAGAAGACCTGAAAAACTGAACATCAATATTTGGAACCACAGAGTGGTGGGGGTTATCTTGCTGTATCAAGACAGTGGCCTTTTATACCTGTCATTTCAAACTAGCTAAAGTGAAAGCTGAGTTTAATAAAGGATGTTTTGAGGGCTCAAATGACATTAATGAGTCAAAAATGGAACCCCCAAAACTATAACCTGCAATGCCACAAATATGCATCTGACATCTAATACATAATTTATTTTTTAAATTTAGATGAGATTGAAAGTATTTTAGTTGAATTTATTTCCCTGTGTAGTCAACTTTCATATGTAAGCAAAAGGAATTAAATTTAATTTACCTCTCTGTCAGTGCCCCTCACCCCAATAAGCTTTGACTACACTGGTCACTTTCAACCAAATTTGACAGAAACACTGTCATTTAACAGACAATTAAATTCTTGTGGATTTTGTGAATCTTGGCTATCAGACAGTAGATATAGGTTCAAATTAGAGAGGAAAAAGCAGACAGAGCTCAGCTGATAAATATTCTGTTTGGTAGCTGTGGTGGGCAATGAGCACATAAAGAGCTCTCAACCAACCTTACTGCCATGTTATTGTTAGTCTGCTGCTGACATAATGGGGCTATCCAAGGGATCCAGGGCTGAGGTTGTTGTTGGAGGCAAGGAAGGCATAAAGCAAGGGTACAATGTGGTCATTAGCTCCACTGTTCACAGAACTACTTGTTTTCAATAGTAAGAAGCAATTTCCTATGCTTCTTAGTGTCACTTGGTTAGAGGTAAGGAACAGTACCACTTATGGGAATACCAAGGTGTTCTAATTATATCATAACTGATCTACTCTGGCACTAAAATCCCTCCTAGGAAGAATTCACTCTGTGAAGAGATTCTTTGATTTAGAGCCAAAAGATTTACAATAAACATGTATAACAAGACAACTTGAAAAATCTTTTGTTACTATTTACTAGTAAACAGCTGCTTAAAAAAATGACAATCATGAAGGAACTCCTGAAGAATAAGCCAAAAGGTAGGAAATAAATACGATTTAACTGAAAACCTAATTATTCTCTCTAAATAAAAATTTCTTCTGGAAGTGCATAAAATATCCCCTGCAACAAGTGTGATTGTAGTCACCCTGAAATTATTAATGCATTACTTAAAGTTGCCAGACTTATCTTTTGGATAGAAAGCAAAAAAAAGTCATTCCTTGTAAAACCACAAGAAAAGGGAATATCCTGTTTTAGGAAATTGCCATAAACACCAAGGAGAAGACCTTGTTAGGCTCCCGTTAAGACTGCTCCATTTTGCCCTGAACAATGAATTAATCCGTGAGAATTATCTGGAATCCAGATGTGCAAAGACTTAAGTGATAATCTAGACCACCAGACCCTAGACATCTTGCTTATGCTGATTAACTGCTTGAAGGTTTATTTACATATTTGTTTTTATAGTACGATAGAAACAGGATGGTGTTTCCTAGAAAAGTGGATGGTAGTGAGGATGGACCTCTTGAGATGAGATAAAAGAGACAGTAGGGAGCTAATCCATGGTATGTCATGTTCTGGACTGAGTATTATAATCACTGAGTTGCAAGGCATGAAGACGTCTTCTTTTCACCAGTATCTTCTCCAGCAAAGTTTTATGAATCTAACCATTTGTTTCCCATTTCTCTCATCTGTTGTGCAAAACCAAAATATTTCTTCTGAAGCTCAACAGAAAGTTTCATATGGCACTGACTTTTCTTTCAATGTTTTGCTTAAGAAAAACAGCAAAACAAATTTCAGCCTGGATCAAACCATTTATTTTTTTTTCCTATTTTCACTGTGGAGAGGAATAATCTTTTATTTATATCCCTATCCACTACAAGCACAGCTCTCTCTCCAGGGAGAAGATGAGACAAAGAACAAACCACCTACGACAGATGTTGTTCATATTCTTTCATGCACTATGAGAAGGTGTTCAGATTCTGCCATGGAGAAAGTGGCATGCAAAAATATACAGAGTGGAAACTATGATGGTGTTCTGAGGAGGGGAAATAGTTTATGTAAAACATTCTGCCTCTAATAAATCATCCTAGAAGCAGTTGCATCAAGGTAGGGAAACCACTGGGACACAACTCTACATGTTACACCTTGCTTCCTGATTGTGTTCCCTCCCCACTTTACACCTGAATAATATTTAGTTTGCAAGTTCCCAGATGAAAGCTGCACAAACTAGCTACAGGACCCTGCTGTTCATGATGCCGTGTCTGAATTCAAATCACAGGGAGCAGAAGCAATAGGGGCCTTAAATTAAGGAATTATCAGAAGAGAGTAAAGAAAAACGTATTTTCCTTAATGCAGAACATAATGCAATTAATTAAAAGGAGGAAAATGAAGTAATGCCAATTAGTGTGAGTAAGACAGTAACAGTACCTTCTACATACATCTATGTTCAAATAGTCTTCGAATAACTGCGATTTGCTAATTGGGAGCTATATGTGTAACCAAGATGATTCTGTGCTCTTTTCTAAATTGAAAGTCTGCTCTTCCTTCAGTACACACTTTCTGTATATTTTCTTTTAGTAACAGCTAGGGGATTTTTCAGCTGTCCTCATTAGAAAATTCTAGTTTGACAAAAGTGAAGCTCTCTACAGGAAAAGTTCATTTTTCATGAGTTCCTTTACTGAAATATATTTGAAAACATTTGGCTTTATCTAAGTATTTTCAAGAAAACAAAGTTGAAATTATGACCCCCAATGGCTGTGTTAAATTGTGCAATTAAAAAATAGTAAAAGTTGAAATAAAAGTAAATGTTGAGCATACTGAAACATTAAAAAGAAGTGAAGTTTCTGGAAAATAATTTCAGATCCCACCATCATCATCATCATCATCATCATCATCATCATCATCATCATCATCATCACAACCACCACCACCACAATTTAGCCAAACTTTGGACAGAAATAGTCCATGAAATCCTAAAAACTCTCATAGAAGTTGATAGTTTGTCATTTTCAAGGTCAGGGTCTACTGTGAATAAAGATGCTTTGAAAAGTTTGCAGATGAGGACAAATCATAGAATCATAGAATCACAGAATGGTTTAGGTTGGAAGGGACCCTGCAGATCATTGAGTTCTAACCCCCCTGCCGTAGGCAGGGACACCTCCCGCTAGACCAGGTTGCCCAAGGCCACATCCAGCCTGGCCTTAAACACCTCCAGGGATGGGGCCTCAACAACCTCTCTGGGCAACCTGTTCCAGTGCCTTACCACCCTCAAAGTAAAAAATTTCTTCCTAATGTTTAATCTAAACCTGCCCTCTTCCAGTTTAAAGCCATTCCCCCTCGTCCTGTCACTACATGCCCTAGTAAAAAGTCCTTCCAAGAACTAAGAAATTAATTATTAAATTACTCAAAATAAGCTAAGTTAAATTAGTTGGGGATAAAAACATGAGAAATGGAATAAGCAGCACAGGAAGTTACATCTACATCTACAAATACATCTAAAAACATAGGTGTAACATCATGGAAGGCAAGGACCCTGGGTCAAAAATTCCTGGTTACTTCAAAACCATGATGCATAATGCTTGTTAATGGAAATTAGTCCCATTTTTGTCAGAGAGTTTCCTAGGTGTTATCATCAACAGGGTCATCACCAAGCCTGTGGGCCATTCTGTGTGTAAGCTGTTCCTTGGAATCTAAACCACAATTTGCTACCAATTTAAGTTATGGAACAATACTCATAATAAAATGGTGACCATGGAAACAAAGCTTCCCCATGTTCCAGGGAATGAAAGTGAAGATGCACTGGGGAACTCACACCTGTATTTGCAAAAATCTGCCGCCTTCTTTTGAAGATGATGGCCAAATTCAGGCTGAATGCATGAGAACAACCAGCCCAGTCTTCAGCAATTCTGATTATTCCAATCCCTGTGTCTTATAATTCATTTACTCACAAAGAACTACAAAAATAATGCAAGATATTAAATCCATTACACTGGTTACTTTCCTAAGATTAAGTGTTGTCTTTTATTTGTGAATAACTTGTCAATGCTTAAGTCAGATTCAATCAAAAGACATTATTTGGCCATTTTAAAAGACACCTGTCCACTTAAGAGAAATTTCTTGGCTTTCAGATCGCAGTCTTCTTGAGCCAATGAGCTAGCATTTAAATGTTCTGCAAAGTTCATTACTTCACTATTACACTGTAAAAATAGTGTATGAAAATAGAAATAATATTTCTGCCATAGAACCCGATACATCTGCACAGAATGTTTAAACAATATTGCTATGAAATGTAAACTTCTTTAAGAGGCTCTGCAGCAAAAAATGCAATTCAATATGCATTAATCTAAAATGTTATATTTAAAATATAAACCACAAAGGATCAAGAAAGCTGTTACAGTGCTCTCTGCTTGACCTCCTCTTTCCTGTGATTCAACTTGGAAAAGACCATTGATGCTATTCTGGTGTAAACCTACTAAAATGTTTTAGGCTGGGTATACACAGACAGACATTGAGTGCAAGCTCAACAGGTACCAAGAAGCATCATCATCTCACTGCTTTTTTAAGGTGTTAAGTCACTGCTCCACAAAATATTCTGGTATGTGTGTATCTTTGAACCTCACAAGAACTTCAGTGACACTTTGTTGGCTCAGGGCCTGCAAGCACAGTTGGATACAAAATAGGTTTTATGCACAAGAGTGGTGAAGACCAAAAAAATCTCCCCTTCAATTTCTATCTCAGCCTGAAGAAGCCATAACTTACCATACTTTTGAGAAATTGGACTTTACAAGATAAGCATATTTATTTTGCAAACTTTGGGTTCTTCAGCAGAATCTGCATGGGACCTCAGGTGGCAGGAGTTTTTTTTCCATGCTGGATACATAGCACTGAGACTGGTGATTGTAGACCAGTGCATCAGCTTTTTATTGCGTCTGGCACAAAATATTCCTGGTTAGAAAACTCCACATACAGTGACAGCTTTATTTTACACACGCTTTGTCTAAATTCAGTTTGTTTGTTTTGTTGAACAAAGGCTAATTACAGACTTATTAGTCTTCCAAGGTCAGTATGAGAAAATGGATGTGATTTAGTTTTACGTTCAACATCATTTGTGATATTTTTATATTTGTTTTTTCACCAAGGAAGTCCCAAGGTTTAATACTTTTATCCAAACATGCGAGATTAAATCCAAAGTCAATTGAAGCCAGGAGGAGCAAGATCTTCTGAAGTATTTGGACACCTACTAGACACCTACAACACTGATGTCTGTGGGAGCTGGGCTCCAAAATATTAATGATTTAGATGTTGGAACCCTTCTGATCAACCAGGCTCTTCATGGTATTGTCATAAGTATTTCAACAAATCAAGAATTTGTGTTACAAACAGTTTGTATGGGAAAATTGGCTGTAGTCCTGGGTTGACTGTATCAACTAAACAGATATATGTCACACATTTCAGAAGCACGAGAGAAGGTAACACTCTAGGAATGGTTTGCAGGCAGGAAATGAAAACAGCTTCTGAGTGGGGGTTTTTGTCAGCTCTGGGATGAGACTAGATATTACAGGCATTTGGGACTCAAAAGCGTCTCACTAACCGTGACAGCATCAGAAGCTGCTGCCTGCTCATTTTCTCCCCCAAACAGAGATTTGATTACCCATCTGTACTCATTTGTCCTCTCTAAAAAGTGCTAGAGAAATGGAAACAAAGTTCTTGGAAGCGCTGGAAACTCCTTGCTGATAAAACTCAAACTACTAATCCTTCTACATACAATATGAGAGAATTTTAGGTTTTTAAGGTTTTTTTAAGGAGTTCCCTTCAATCATTCCTAAGACTTTATGACTGAGGATTAAATTTTCTACCAGTCACTGGAATACTTTCCTCAAGATGAACTTTCTCCAGAAACCAAAACCAAAAAAACCCACCCCACCTTGGGGAAAAAACCCAACTTATTGTATCATAATAGAGTGTTATTCTTACAGTTTAAACTCCAAGGAACATTCTCAAGAGGTTGTGTAGTTAGAAAATATCAACATGTTTTTGGTGAATATTATCATTAATTGATGACTCAGTGTGGAAAATTCAGAACATGTTAGACAAATACCCTGAATTCAGTAAGTGATAAAGGCTCAGAGTCTAACTTGCCTTGTTTTGTAAGACTGCATTTCATTTTTCTGTTCCTGGGCCCCAGCATGTCGCTTTCTTGGACTCTCAACTGCAGATACATTGATCTGGGACTCATCTTCTTTTCAGAACCCTGCTGCACATGGGTGGCATTTATCTAAATTACTGTAGAGCTGTGTAAACATCCAGTCACCCTCTCCTCATGGAGACTCTAATGGAAAGGCCTTAATGTGCAAATTATATAATCTTGAAATCAGTGCCTGGAATAAGTCAAATAGATTCTGTCTTGAAAGTGATTGTTTCTTCTCGATTGATTATGGTGGAAGTCATAGTTCATATGAAGAAGTCCATATTGTGAACAGATTTTGTCCCTTGATTTCCACTTCTGGTGGTTAAAGCATATAAAGATTTTTGGGGACAGATTTTAATTTCTTGGAAAATGAGATTTCTAAGAAGGGAAGATCAGGTTGTCATAAAAAACGTCTGTGCTGGTGAGAGTGAGCACCTACGGGGATTGCTGTGATTTCAACATTTTGTAAAAGGCAGTCAAACAAACAACAAAAAACCCCCCAGTTCTTTCCTGGAAAAATAACAATGGTTTCTACAGGGATACAAGACAGAAACCAAACACTGAAGCTGTCCAAAGGAATAATATTTGCACATCTATATACACACACATGTCCAAGGATCTTGTTACTCTGCTAATAGCTAAGCAATGTGCAAGGTTTCTTTTGCATTCCAAATAACACATTTGCTTAA
Source organism: Chionis minor (assembly GCA_013398295.1). Lineage (NCBI taxonomy): Eukaryota > Metazoa > Chordata > Aves > Charadriiformes > Chionidae > Chionis > Chionis minor. The sequence goes on along the minus strand of VZSF01007420.1, from coordinate 176,998 downwards.
ATAAGCTGTTTGGCTGTTACCATCACATTTCTGCTTGTTGTTTGCATGTAATACTCATCCTTGAGACTTTACGAATGTGTCAATTCCCATACAAGTACTGATAGTGGGATTGTGAATTACTAGACTGTGGCAAATACCAGAGCGTATCTGCTCATTGCAGTGCAGATGCATTGCTGTAATATTTTCAAACTCTTTTCTTCATATTTCCTCTCTCTAGTGTGAGTTGCAATACTAGGCCTCTTTGCTTTACCATATTTCATAAATCCCACAAAGAAATAGCTTGACAAGGTGATAAAGAGTTCTGGAGAAAGGAATCAAACAAGAGCATGCGAGTCCATGCTCTTGTGCAACGCTGTGGTCTTTCACTTGTTCTGTTCATTCCCTCCAGTACATGGAAATATCAGCATCTCAGTTGCTGTGACTGCTGTTCTCCCTCATTCCCCTAGCTTCTGAAAGATAAATGCATAAAAAGTAAGTTTTGAAGTTACGAATTTTGGGGTTTTCCTACAAGCTTTACTCCTGTATGTGTGCACAGTGTTCAATGGAGCCAATCTCAAACAGAGATTATATGCGTTACTGTGAGACAAAGAACACATTAATAAGAATATCTGATTTACTAATCAACATTTTAAGAAAAGTCTATGCATCTCACAGTGCTTCAGTCTGGACTTTTTCTAATCTTTGAGAAAAATGTGTTTGAATGTAAGTGAAGTTTCTATGCTGGAAAATGAGGCCTTCCTTATTGTTATTTAAAAAAAATAATGAAAATTTTGGATTGATGAAGGCCCCTCTACTTTTGTGTAACTGCCTACCTCATATTTTTATGAACCACAAAGTGAGAGGCACATCAAGTAGTGGAGAGGACTCCATTGGTCAAAAACTTTGCTTTTATGTTAAAATCCATTTATTTTTGAGGGGCAAAATGTAACAAAAAGAGAAAGTGTGTATAAGTATGTAGAACCCTAGTAATTTAGTCTTCAGCAGGTCATGTTGCTGCACAAGCTTAAGAGCTAGTTCACACTGTTATTGAATAAAAGCAGAAAGTATAGTTACCATAGCAACGGCCACAACACATGATGCTGATATTTCCCTATGAGATTTTAAAGGCCCACACATTTTTAAGGAAACATGTGCTGAACTATCATAGCTAGACTTGTAAGACTTTCTGGTTTTTATTAAAATGTACCAGATTTGATGCATTCAGCAGCAGTTATTTCTTCTGAGAGATTTTAAAGAAGGCCAAGAATGCAGTTGAAGAGTACTAATAGTTCATACGTAGATACTATACAGTTTCATTGTCAGTTGTTACCAGAAAGATATATTTTCATGTCTTCCTATTTTGCAAACAGAAAGGAAAATGAGAAGCTGTACAAAGGAGGTCACATTTCCCACATCAAATAAACACCGTCTCTTGCTCTTTCCCTCTGGATTGGCGAGTCTAACACATGTAACACCAGTTGTGTGGGTAAAGTTCTTGAACCCCCTGGATGAATAGCTTCCATGTCTATCCTATCATTTTCCTACTTTCCCATTAACTATCTCAAACAGAGTGGAGAGTATGTAATATGGGTTATTATACTACGTTAAACTACTAATCAGAGGTAGGAGCTTGGAGTATTAACCTTATATTAGTCGTCAATTTACACCTATGTTTCAAAGGTTTATATGGAATGAACTATACTTATAACCCAGCTATTGCAGAGCACAAGAGCATAAAAATTTCTGTCTGTTTTCTTTTAAAAGACCTTCCAGCTAATCCTTATTTTGGAAGGAATTCTAGGGAAATAACCCAAAATGACTTTGTCTTGGCATACAGGAATTACTGCTGGCAAAGCAGGGTATTATGAAGCATAGTTGTAGTGGTGGCACAGCCTTCTGGAAGAAATGTAAATGTGATTTTTAGAACAGTTCAGACTTGAGAGATCTCTAACTGCTTGCCCACAGAGCAAGTTTAGTATCTGCTGAAATTTTATCCAATTTCCATTGGGCTACACAAGCATCTTCCTTCAGTTACTACCTGATGAGTCTATTCTTTTTACTTTTTATGTTAAACTAGTGGTGCTGGATTTTTTTATGGACTTCCGAGAAAAGACCAGTGTTGATGTACACTTCTGTACAGGGCATATTAGCTTAGAAAATGCACTAGTTTTTCTTAGTGAACTTTTGTGAGTGTCTCAGAAGCAACCCACAGAGTCTGCAGTTTGAAAACAGCTACCCTGAACTATTAAATGACATTGTTATGGTCTGTATAATAATTACTGCATTTTACCTCTGCAGATGATACAGATGTAGCCATATATAGGCATCATATAAGTTGATATATAAATGGAAAATACTGTTACATAATTTTAATAATAATCCAGTCTAGAAGACAGTTATATAGAGACAGAGCAGCAAATGCCTGAGAAAGTATTTGAGTAAGGTAGAGATCATTGACAGTGAGTAATGGTTTCATATAACACAAAATGTCAAAAGAATAATTTACAGATAATATTAGGAAGGGTAAATGAGAAGACAATGGTTCAAAGTGAAAATAAGCTCAGGGTGCAGTGATCCAAAAATTGTATTTGAAGGCTATATAATGCAAATACAAAGCTGGCAGGGCTGCATTCCTTTGAAATAGAAGGAAGTGTGCAGACTAATTGCTAAATATGGCTCCATTTACTGAACAAAGAATGTTATCAGCAAGGCAAGAAGAAAGCTGAGAAGAAAGCACTAGTTTATACTGTGGGTAGTCACCGTTCTACAAATGGACAGAACAAAGAGTATGGATTTGTACAGTCCCTTTTACGTTTGTAGGGATTATCTTGTACAAGGACCATAACAGTTTTCATATCTTTACATAGAATGCAGAAAATAATGGTTTGGTTGTTCCGCCTACGGTGCCAACACATACATTTCCCTTTGCTTATGAATGGAGGTGTCTTCTTAATTTCATTCATCTGTACATCTCTGGACTGTGTAACAGGTTTATTTTTGAGTCACTCATTTAACAAGTATTAGAAACCAACACAAAGATACTGTGAAATTGTTGATGAGATTTAGTACCTAATGCATTCAGTTAGACCCAATCAAGGCATAACAGGCAGAGGGAGATAACTTTTGGATCAAAGAACTGTTGCTGGAAATCAGAAGCACTTTTTTTTTTTTTTTCTTTCACGGGGTTGTAGAACTAGATCACTGACTCCGGTCACCTGCCAGTTCTGCCAAGTATATTGTACAATCTCATCCATAAATGTAATAACCTCTACTTTGAAAGTAATTAAAATGATGTCCTCTTCTTTTCATATTGGACAGATGTTGTGGAACTTCATGACTGATGAAGTCATGCACTTTTCTTTTAGGTTCTAGCCTAAAGTTATTCCTGAGCAATGCAGAAACATTTTTTTATGCCGCTATTATTCTGTAACCTTTCTTCTTCTCTGTAGTATTTTGAGGAATGACATTAACTTTGATTCAGCCTTTAATTTTTGTGACTTTTGATTGGGATTTTCAGTCTCAGTGTTACAAAATAAATATTTTTCTTGATCAACCTACTTACCTTCATATGTAAGTGTTTGAGCCTGATTTCAACATTTTTGCACACAACTACTCTTCTAATAAAAGTGAAGTTCAAGATGGTATTTATGTTAGACTTCATGTAGTTTGAGTGCATCCCACTAGTGAGAGATCAGCTCAGGATTTTCACCAGATTGCAAGGTGAGTTAAACACTAAACTTCATTTTTTGGCACAGGCTGAGAGAGAAACCTTAATTTAAGAGGCCATACAGAGTACACCAGTTTGCCATAATCTTACCATTTACTGTTCTTCCATGGTGCATGTAAAATACAGTGTTAGCCCCTCTTGCTTTAGTTTCCTTGATTGTGCAGCCATTAAATCAGCTAGCACAGTTGCTATCCCTTTAACACACTGTTTCTATCCCAGTATACATACCATGTTTTATTAAATCCATATTTCATATTTCTTAGTGTCTTTTCTCGCATCAGGAGTTGTAAGCAAGAATAGCAATGATGCACATCAGGAGTTATAAGAAAGGATGGTAATGATATAAGGATGTTGCAACAAATAAAATGTTGCGCAAGTGCAATGCTGCTCCCCATGAGCCTCCATATAACTCCCCTGGCTGTGTGTTGAAGAATCACAGACTAAAAATGCTTCCGGCTACACAAATGTTTTGGGGATTTGGATCTTTAGAATGAAAGGTTCTGTTTGTGTGTTTTCAAGTTCTCACTGGCCATTGTACATTGCACAAAGATGCCAAGGAAGCTGTTAGGTAGGGAAAGATTTGTTGCAGCTCATTTTCTTCAGCTACTATTGTAGCAGGTTATAAAGATAAAATAGGTTTAATTTTATGGAAATGGTGCAAAAAATGCTTGCATATTTAACCTCAAAATCTTTGTTGTAGAAGTGAATGATCAGACATACTTATTTACTCTTTTTCTGCTACTGAAAAATCACTTCCATGAAAAGAAAGGGGAAACATGGAGATATGTGCATTACTATGTAGGTCAACTATTAATTGGTTTCAAAGGGCTTTATTCTTTAAAAGAAATCATCCTTTTATACTTACAGAAGACATTTGTTCCATTTGCAGGATAAATTGGGACACATGCAGCTTCCTTTGTTGTTCTCCAAACCATGATGAGTAAGCAAGCCCATTAACTCAATGAGCAATATAGCGAGGCCTTTTGCAAAATACTTCAGAAGAAAAGCAGAAAAATCTCTGTAACCACAGGTGAGCAATAAAATAGCTATAAGGCAAAAGTATTGTTTGCAGTATGCCCTTAATCAGTGGCTCTTCTTTTCACATCTCAGTATGAAATCTCCATATCAGTGAAGTTATCCATATCATAAGAAATAATCAGGGAAACTTTATAAAACCTAAAGGCCACTACAAATTAGATTCTCTCTGTACCAAATATCCATTAGATTTTCACAAATGAACCACTCTCGTTTCAAAATATTTTGTCTTTCTGTCAAAACTCTGGCTTGAATAAAAAGCACTTTGTGTTATTAAAAAAGAACATGGTTTGGTAATACCTCAATTTTACTTAAAACACACAAAGTTGCCTTAAGCAAGGTTGTTTTCTTTTCAGATAAATGTTCTAGAGTAATATTAGATGTCTACGGGAATTAATAATTGCTTGTGGTAGAAGCTGTCTTCTGCGGATGGCTGGTTTGAATCCAGACTAGCCATGACTGGACAGTGTTATCCTCATTTCAGAATAAAGTACAGTCATAAGTCAAAATGATGCTGCTGGCATCTGTGCTACTACACAGTACTTGCGTCATTATTGTACCATGCTGTACTTCTCATGACATTGTAAAAGAAATTTATTCCCTTAGCCTTCTGTCCATCATAAGTTTCATAATTTTCTCCTTCAATTCATATTTTATTTTCTTTTTCAGAGAGCATCAGAACTGTAAGAGGGACTAGATGACTCCAGGGGTTGATTGTATTATAGCTTCCATAACTGTGTTCTTAAATGGGTCAAGTTCGTGATGAATGGACAATAATCATTACTATCTGCTGACCTGATTTTCTGGTGGCTATCTGTCTGCTGGCAATGCCTCTTAAGCATCAAGAAAATGCATGGTGTGGCAGGAAGCTGCCTGGCTTCCTGAGCCTTTTCTATCTATCAAATTCATGAGACAGATCACAAATGACATGAGTTCATTGCTCTCACCACCACTGTCTTGCTCCACCAGTGCCCAGTATTGCCTGCCAGTTTCTCCAGAATTCTGAAAATGCTTGAGAACTGACTTCCAAGGCAATCAATTAACATACCCAGTCCTGTAACTGGAACAGAAAACCAGAGAGGCTCTACTCAGGCTGATTGTTGCTACTCCAACACAAGAACCACAGTGAGAAAAATAAGAAAAGAAATCCCTATCCCTGACTTCAACGGATCCTTTTCTTACTTATAAATATTTGTTGATTGGCAATGCTATTTTTTTTCCAACAGCGCCAAACAGTGCTCCTGTACCTATGCCAAGGATAATATTTTATTTTTTAATGTTTGATCAAAAAAGCCACTTTTTTCCTGAAGAAACTCCATATACAGCTTCTGCATTTTTCAACCCTCTATAAATCACCAAACTGAACATCTAATACAGTATTACAATGACACAGCACTGTAGCTGAGATTAAGAATCTGGTTAGATTTATATTCTCTTCAGGTTGAAGAAATACTTGCTCACAGTTGTTACAAGCAGTCATATATGTAAAAGCCACTTGGTGCTGATAGTTATAAAGAAAAGATCAATAAAGCAAGCAGAGCAGTCTTGGCCAGTGCAACATATCAGAGACTAAAGTGTAATTTGGCCTTGTAGAACAACATAAGAACTCAGCCTCTTGGAAAAATACCTTCCAGAGAGGACTGGAAGGAAAATAAAATTTATATCCTCTTCTATGGGAAAAAGAGAGGGCTCTTTACATGACGAATTCTATTATCAAGAAGTGACCAAGTTATTGAAAATATCTAAGATTTTGAAAACAGAAAGATCTGACCATAAACCATTTACAAAGTGAAAGTGAGGAAATACATCAGACCTTTGCTTGTTATGAACATTTCTGTTCCATTTCTTTCACAAGCTCTACTTAACCAGGACAAGCAACACACAACACAAACAACATACAAGACAAGGCAGCTGAACTAAACACAGGTTGTGACCAAGCTGACCCAGAAATGCACAAAGTTCCTCAGATAGCACTCAAGTACCACTTTGTTACTATATATGGATTATAAATGTCATTTGGGGGAAAAAAAGAATTAATTAACAGCACTGTGTTGTACACCATTGAACCACCAATTTAGTCAAAGGTACCTATAGTTAGAAATTACCTGTTACCACTGTGAATATTTTCTTTCATCTCTGTAACTTTGTTCTCTACCTCCCATGCTAACTAGGATTAGATAATGTATTTTTAAAGCAAATACCTTTTTCAATACCAAGAATTTTTAAGAGTGATTTAAAACATTTTAGTTGCCTCATTTACCAACATCACTCAAAAAACCTGCCTTTATTTGCAAATGTTACTCTGAGAAATATTGCTGCAGTGAAGTTAGGAAAATGACCCTGAATTGCAGGGTGCTGAAATTTCCACATTCTCTTCCTTCACTTCGATCGAGCCAGGATTTCCTCCTGTTGTGTTCATTGCTAAGTGGAATGGAATTAGAACCGATAAGCGACTTGCCACTGTGTGGATGTTTCTATAACAAAACCCCAACAATGTTTTATCAAAGGTGAGAGTAACTAAGGGTTAAGAGAGGAGTTGTTGGCACAGAAGGCCAACCGTATCCTGGGCTGCATCAAAAGGAAGACCCCACTTGGAGTACTGTGTCCAGCTTTGGTGTCATCAGCACAAGAAGGTCATGGACTTGTTGGAGTGAGTCCAGAGAAGGGACACGGAGATGATCAGAGGGTTAGAGCACCTCTTCTAGGAGGATACACTGAAAGAGTTGGGGTTGTCCCACCTGGAGAAGAGAAGACTCTGGTGAGACCTTATAGCAGCCTTCGAGTATCTGAAGGGGGCCTACAAGAAAGCTGGACTTTTTACAGGAACTTTTTACAAGGGCATGTAGTGATAGAATGAGGGGTAATGGCTTCAAACTGGAAGAGGGGAGATTTAGATCAGATCTCAGGAAGAAAGTTTTCACCACGAGGGTGGTGAGGCACTGGAACAGATTACCCAGGGAATCTGGGATGTTGTGGATGCCCCAACCCTGGAAGTGTTCAAGGCCAGGTTGGATGGGACTTTGAGCAACTAGGTCTAGTGGAAGGTGTCCCTGCTCATGGAAGGGGAGTTGGAACTAGATGTTCTTAAGTTCCCTTCCAACCTGAACCATTCTATGATTGTATGATTCCATGATAAACAAATTAGACTTATTCTAGTGTAAGTGTACTTTTTTCTTTCCTTGGTTTAACTTAAGCTGTTTGAAAAGTATTTATCTAATTACACAAATTGTGCTGGAACTATCCCATTTACACAACTTAGTGTGTCCAGTGAAATCTAGACTAACAAACTTTAATGAGAAAGATGTAGATATGAATTGGTGATTTGGGGAGCGTTCCCTTGAGAATTACTTCCGTCCATGAATGACCAGGACACGGATATTTTTTCTTCAAGAAAAAGCAAATCAAGCTTTCCTCCAAATTTCTGTAATATGAAAAACAAACTCTGCCTGTCATTACAATACCATCCAATTTTAGGACCAAAAAATCATTGGATGAGTATCATCCTTTCACTAATTATAATAATTTTAATAACTGACATTATTTAAGTAATTAAAAAGAAAAAAAAAAATGTATGTAGTACATTTGTGCTAGGTAGTTTGCAAGATTCATTGTCTTCTCCTTAAATCAAAATTGCTGCAGGAAAAGCAGAGCAGAGGCTGTCTCATACCACAGATGTGCAATGCATGGGAAATTTGAACATGCACAAGCCTGGCCACAAAGAACTGCTATTATGCAGTCAACAAAAATAATAACTTTCTCGGAAATACCTTACCATGGCATCTTAAAACATTTTTAACAGTAATCTCTCTGTGGAGAAAGGCTTGGCTTAACCACTAGTCTTCCCTATATTTCGCACTGGGTACTAAAGTGCAGGTACTTGCGCTAAGCAGCACCCTGGTGCAAAGCCTTTGTAATATCGAGCCTTTTATACCTGGGAGCCAGTACTGCTGTAAATGACAAGTCACAGAAGCCCAAATGGCTCTTTCACTACGTGCGTAGTGTACATACACATCCAAGGCTGAGCCGCCGTCCGTAAGCCTTGTAGCTCCTAGACATGCCAATCTGCAGTGTAGTTTCTAGAATGTATCTGCAGGCAGGATGGAAATTGTATCATAAGAATATCCAGGGAAGAATATGTAAAATAAAGAGTGATTGCTGTGTTAGAAAGCCCTCGGGTAGGAATTCAGCACAAGAGCTTTATAGGTTTCAGAAATAAAATGCCTTAAATGGTTCTAAAAGATATTAACCAAATGTCGGTTTTGCATAGGAAACAGACATTATTTATTAATCAACAGATTAAGAAACTTTTAAACTAAGTGATAATTAAAGGCTTGTTATTCTTTATGTCCCAAGTAGGCTGAGCTTCTCAACTCTATTGGTCTGACTTATAGAGAAAACAGAAAAAGCATTTAAATTAAGCTTTTTACCAAAGAAAACACTTCTGAAAAGAAAAAATATTTGCTCCTTCTCACCTTTTATTTTTCAATGTGAATTTTGGTTAATATTTTACTTCAAAGTAAAGATAACGCCAGAAGACTAACAGTGATTGAGACCTAGGATGGGGTGTGAGGAGGAATTGCTTCTGCCCGTTACCTCCTTGTACCTCTCTGTTCTTCACACTTTGGCTACACGATCTGCTTGAAATGTAAGCTTTAGTGTTATTGTAACACTGATTATGAAGATATATTTCTATATCTCTATTCTGGTTTGCCTGTAATCATTTTTATTGCACTCCACACAAATGATTAATGTTGACTTCCTTTCAGGACTTCAGCACATCTGTCACAGCACTGATAAAGTCAAAAAGCTAATCCTGTTTGGTTATCCCAGGGACCCAGAACACTTCCAAAACACTACCAAATGAGTGCTCCTTCCAGCAACCAGGGTGTCAGAGGAGGACTGGAAAATTAGTCACTTATTTGGCATTGTAGAGTAACTAATACTTTTAAAACAAAGCTATAGGTTAATAATAACTTGGCAGATTCTACTGACACAAACCCTGTTCTCCTTTGTCCCAACCATATGAGTTTTAGTTCCTTATGTTAAATTCAGTTTGGAAGCTTGTAGACCTTGAGAGCTATTGGTCACCAGTTAACAGCTACCTGTGGTATTTTCTACTTCAGAAACGAGAGCAATGTGGGACAATCCTTTCCTCCTCAGTCTTTTATGAGGTAGATCATGAATTATTAGTACCTAAATTACCTTTAAGTACAATAATTTAGTTTTACCAGAAGCACTTAAAGAATTCAGATATGGTGTGTGTTTTAAACAAGATACTGAAAGCAAAGTGAAGCTCTTCGATGCTTACCTCAGGGTCAGTTCCAGAGTCTCTTGCTTTGTAGTTTTCAATGATCTGCTTAATAAGCTTGTGTTATGCAGTATAGAGTTGTAACTGAACCTGATTATACATGTCCTAGAGGGAAAACTCCCAGAACACGATCAATCTATTCAGGGATTTAAATTGTGATTTATATAATTTACAAGCTGTGTTTAATACAAACTATCATTGCACTTACCTTTTTTTAGAACATCTTGAAGGTTCAAAGAGTTGTATAAACACTGATAATTAACTCTGGGATTTTCAAAGAGGTCCAAAAGTGAGCCACCCATCCACTGTTGAGTTGGCTATGTAACTCCTGAAGATCGTTTTGAAAAAATCCTATCCCTGACTATTTCAAGCATAGCTCTGTTCCCGAGAGTACAAAACACTTCATTACTTGCCCTATCCATTTTACTCTGGAGCCTTAGTATGAAAGATTCCATCTGATCAATGTCTTTATGATATGTTATGTTATAAATAAGTTTTTCAAATGATGACTTGACCTCAGTCTATAAGGACAAGTGAGCATACATAGTTCTTTGTTAACAGCCTCTTCATAATATTAGGGTCTGCTGGTGGAAAGTTGGAAGTTTCAAGATGAAAATGAGAAGTGATTTTAAACAGTAAAGGTGATTAACACAATAATTTAATGTCACTTGCTAGAGATTCTTCATGATCAGCAATACTTGATACATTTATCCACAAGTTATGCTACATTTGGGTCAAGAACAAATTCTTAAAACTGCATGCATCTGTGTTATAAGCGGAGTTGATGATCACATCAGCCCTTCTTAATTTTATGACTCATGAATTTATTTGTCTATGTAGATCACTTTTCCTCAAGCTGTTTACAATTTTATTTCATTTATATTTTTAATTTTGTCCTTTTTTTTTTCTTCTCCTCTGACAACTATACAGTCAACAACACGCTTGAAAAAATCTTAGGTGATATATTCTATTTTTGTACGTGATTCTGGTTTTGAGTCCAGAGAAAACAAATGGATCAAAATAGTGTTCCCAAAAATGAGAACTTTTATTTTAGGAACATTTTATATATTATCAGAAGCAGATATTTAAAAATGGAACATAGGTCCCTTGCATAAGGCTGCATTTCACTCTCATTTCAGGTAGTTCTTTTTTGATTTTTGATGGAGAATTTCCAGGTCAAAACATCCAGTACAATACTAAAGGTACTGGGTATAACTGACACACACAATACAACTGCATCATGTCCTGCATATCCCAGGCACCATCTTCTGACAGTGTGAAAAATGGGAGATGTTTTCCAGCAGAAACCTTTCAAGAAGACCTGTTCCATTCCTTGAACCAGGCCAATATCAGCTTTTCTGTGTTCACTTCCTTTCTGCCTTCATTTTTTTTGCTTAGCTGGTGCAACATTTCTCACACAAACTCTTCCCTGGACAATTATGTTTTGAGCAATCCATGTAAAGGAAGAGAAATATCTACAGACTCACAGAATTACAGAACATTAAGGGTTGGAAGGGACCTCTAGAGATCATCTGGTCCAACCCTCCTGCCAGGGCAGGTCCACCTACAGCAGGTTGCACAGGATGGCATCCAGCCGGGTTTGGAATGTTTCCAGAGTCAGAGACTCCATCACCTCTCTGGGCAGCTTCTTCCAGTGCTCGGCCACCCTCAAAGTAAAGAAGTTTCTCCTCATGTTGAGATGGAACTTGCTGTATTCAATTTTATACCCATTGTCCCTTGTCCTATCACTGGGCACCACTGAAAAAAGACTGGCCCCCTCCTCCTGGCACCCTACCTTTAAGTATTTGTAAACATTGATGAGATCCCCCCTCAGTCTTCTCTTCTCCAGACTAAAAAGACACAACTCCCTCAGCCTAGTTCTAGAGAGCACAAATAAGAGAAAAAAATGAATGCTTGGGTGCTGTTTGAGAAGAAATGGGAATTTGTTGTGGAAGAAAAATAAAGAAACACATTACTCAATTTTTATCTTCTCGCCTGTCGCAAGAAACCATGAGGTTGTTGTAGGTTTTAGGAGCACATGTACTCAATGCTTTTAACTTGCCTCTAAATGAAAAATGTAGCCCATAGTCGAGAACGACAGAGTGAAATTTCAAAAGCCAGAACTTAAAGTGTGAAGGGTGACTACAAGGGTGTGCTGAAGTCTAAAGACTGGGTAACTTTTCTGAGGGAAGTTTCTGTGTCCCGTATTCTACTACAGGTTACACCCATGACTGAGCATTTGCTGATGAGCCACAGTAATCAAAACTTGTATGTAAACAATAAGTGAAAACATTGTCCTGCACTTAATGGTCTTCATTGGAACAATATGGGAATTTTTTATCATCCCTTAAAGATTTCCTGTTTCTGCTTCACAGCACTGGTCCTTCCAGAGATAGGCAAAATAACATAAAATATCCCGGTGCCATTGGAGACTTTTCATATCATATGAATGAATAAAACTTAAACCTAGATTTTTCCATATGCACACTGACTGCCCTACTCAAACAATGGGCTGGCTCACCCACTCAGCATCTAATGGGGCTCTTATGTTGCAGCTATGGTCACTTGGGGAGAACTAAGCAGTCCTGTGAAGGTTGTTCTGTTTAGAACAAAATATTGTAGGAGATAGGAGGGGTTTTGCAGAATTTCCTAAAGTTTTCTCCAACGTCAGGTGAGTTAATCCAAAATTGTACTCCACAGGAACTGTCTCACGCTTTATTTTTGCCTTTTTCACCCTTTCTGGCCCAGAGGTCTAAGACGACTTAATTGTTTTGTTTCTATCCTCTGTCCAGACTTCCAAGACTCATTCACCTGTAACTGAAGGGGGCAGAAATTCCTGCGGATGATATGGTCATTACTCAGCTTGTGAACCACTTGTTTCCCAGCCTGCTTGCTCACATCTCTGTGTTCAGTGTCCATGGGTAGGACCACTGTATTTCTGCATAATGAAAAATGTCACCCACTTTACTTTCTTTGCTCCTCTGTCTTCTGGTTAACAGCAGAAAAAATCTTATGACTAATGCAATGATTATTTATCAGCAACCTTCCCTTGTTGACTGTTCCAAACCTAGAACCTTCAGGTTTTGATATACAGCATCCAGCTTAATTTGTGGGTATTGTGTATAATAACTAATTAAATAAATGCAACAATAACAGAGTAGCATGATAACATGTGATAGTGACCTGCTATGCTTAGATTTTCAGCCCTGATTTTCCCTGAAAGATTTTGGGTCATATAACCCATACACAATCCTGTACTAAATTGCTTTGAACGGCTTCACAACAGAAATTACTGGAAATATTGTAGGTCCAAATCTGCTCTCATATAACATCTATATTCCAAAATCAGAAATTGGTTCAGACTGACTATGTGATTTTTGCTGCAAAATAATAAACTCTCTTTACATTACTGACCTATTATACATACATTTTACAATCTGAAGAAGCAATCTTTGCTAAAGAGAAACATAAATAATTTCTTATTTGGGCAGTTTTATTCCAAATTATGTTGCAAGATAACAGATGAGCAATTTCATTCATTGACAAATGGGTTTGATCGGACTAGTGCAATGGTTCATTAACCTCATGATAAGTTTGGGCTATCTCAGAAGTGTTCTTGCTGTGAATTTAGATTTGATGATGGCTCACACATCAAGGAAACAAATTGCCTCATCTTTTAAAGGGAAAAAAGAGGGGGTTTAAAGAAGTTAATTGATGTCTTTTAAATCCTATAACTAATAAAGCATTTTTTCTTCTATATATTGCTTTCGAATTCTTATGAGATGCATTAGACAGACAGAATGCCAAAAGCACAGATTACTTTACTTCTGTTGTTACCAATTAGAGGGAGTCAAAGAACTCTGATTACAATTATCAGATTTTAATGAGCAATTGTCTGTCAAGATTTTTTTCACAACTCTAAGGGTGCATGCAGTATTTGTTTGCAGCCTACAGGTACACTTGTAGAGTGAGTTTTTCTTTGGGTGATCAGTACCTGATTTTTAACTATTAGTTTTCATCAGGAATTTTGAATTATTATTTTCTGATCTCTTGGAAGTGCTACTAATTCTCTTGTTTAATCTAATAAAATACGGACTAACAAAAGATTAAAATCACAGTAAGTCAGGAAAAGCAAAAACTATTTTCAAGTCTGCCGTTATAAACTCACATCAAATCAATGTGCTAAATGAAATTGAGCTAATCTACACTAGCCAAAGATTCCCACGCCTACCTGATACTTTTTCTTGTCTGCTTTATCCTTACAGGTAACTTAATAGAGATACTAGGTTTAAAACCTTAAAGTTCATGTCACGATAGAGGTCTTGGCTATTATACTCATTTTTACTTAAAGTAAAAAATACAGGAGGAAAAGAGGAAATGCTAGAGTTAATGTTTCTAGATTAACTTATGAATAAATGCCCACTTCAACCTCCAGACGATTCAAGATAAATCTCTTCCATAAAGGTGACCTCGTGTTACCTACTTCATCAGATACTGGTTTTTAAAAGTATCTCTCCTGGAAACACTCCAAATGATGGATGTTAATCGAGAAATTAATTATGATTGTGTACTGAACAGGCTGCAGTCTAAGACCCATGCTTTATTTGATGAAGAAGTTGCAAGATATACAGCATTCAAGGTTTGAAGCCCTTTGTGACAGTGAAAGTCACATATGAAGAAGGATGAGTACAGAAGGGATAGTATTTTCACTGCTTATTCTGAATAATTGATGTAAATACCCTGAATCTCTGTTTGGTAACATCCTACTTCTGTCTGGTTTCTGTATAAGAAATTTTGGATTCTAGGGTTGCCAAGTAAATTAGGGAGCTAATCGCTGTTCAGCATGAGTGCTCTAAATCTATCTCTCAAGCACATAATTCACTTAAACTCTTAAGGAAAGGAGATGCATGCTCAGTACGTGTGTGAATTTCTGTATTCTTCTGTCTCCCTCTCACCCACCCTAGACACTTTTTAATTGGCTGGCCTATTTCAGCCAGATTTTACAGATGGGACGGTGGTCTCAAGGCTATGAAGGTCTGACATATCTTATCAAAATCAGAGACTGAGGAAAGCACCTACTAATGAGGGGAAAATAGCAATATGAATTCTTGTTAGACACTAGAAAATCCACACAGGAAGGTGAAAAACAGATTATGAAAACCCCAACCACAGAACTGTCTTTAAGCAAAGTTTATGAGACAGTAGAATATCCATCCATAGGCTGTATTTGTAAAGCATGTTTCAAAGACTTAATCACAAACTTTGTGTGATCTGTTGGTTTGTGCTTTTTTTTCCCCTAATATTGAAGCGTGATTTCTTTTTTTACAAAATTGAAACATTACAATTCAGTCTATTTAGATCTGATCAAATGCTTTAATTTTTGCGTATATTGTATAGAATAAGAATTGGTAAAAAAAAAGCACAACTGGTTCTTTTTTTCTTCCTTTGAAAGCAACTTTTCATTGTCTTCAGAGACAAAATTTTATTAAGTATTAATATTTATGGTTTAATATTTAGCAAGGTTGAAAGGTTTACCTTTTTTTTTACCAATAACCATTATTTTGTTCCTGATCTAAAGTATTCTTTAGAAATGTATGATGGCTCATTCCTGCCACCTTCTTCAGTGATAAACTAGATAAAGCTCCACATGAATCCTGCTTTTATGGCCTGTTCTTGTCTTCTGTTTCTAAGTGATATAGTGCAGTATGAGGGTCTTATTCTCTCACTGTCATTTTTACCAAGGATGGTGCTATGCCATTAAATACCTCCATTAAAATAGATATGGCTACTTCAGAAATAAGGCACTACTTGATTTGAGTTAATGGAAACACTGGTTCCAAAATGTCACCTTGCTACAAGGGCTGAAGTGGAAAACAAAGGAGCTATAGATAATAAATAGGCACAGATGTCAAATTCTGTCACCATTCAGTTAAAAACCTACCAGAACATAGCAGGAAACTTCATTGCAAATGCTACTAGTGCTGGTAGACCTTACAAGAGCGATTCTAAAGTGTCCTTAGATGTGGCATGTTCTGTTTCGTTCCATTTTCTGTTTGCTTTCCGTCGACATGTCTAGTTTAGATAGTTTGTAACCGAAGCATGATTGGTCACAACAGATTCACCATCCCCTAGGGAATTTGTCTAGGCTGTGCTTGAATTTTTGCTTGCAAGATTGCAATGGCACATTGAAGATAACCTAGTCTAGACAATGATCAGTTTCAGCCCATCCATAATAAGCAGAGTATATATACATATACATAAGCCTAATCGAGGAGTTTTGTAGTAATAATGTGGAAAAGTGCATTTTCTTATGGCTTTGTCAATCCATTGCAAATTAACATCTATCTTTTTTCTCGGTTGTATACAAGAATTGAGATACAGCAGTTTGCCTTTACAGCTGTGTGTGGGTTCCTTAGGCTCTGAGTGTGAATACATGGGATTTACACTGCACACATTTCAGCATGTCATTGGTGGGGTCTTGGTCCTACTATTCCTGGCTGACAGAGCTAATGTTAAAAGAGAAACCAATTTGCTGCTACTGTTGGTCAGCAGTTATTGTCAGTCCTTAGAAAGGGAAACAGTGTCTTTGAACAGTAGCAATTGCTGCTGATGACTCCTTTAGAGTGTCACAGTTAAAACAGTTCTTCATGTTTGGGTTTGGACCTATAGGCACATGTTATTTCTCTGTCACCTATTCAGATGGGATTCATCTACCCTATTTTAGCTGTGCAATGATGATGTGACTGTCCCAACTACTTTGAACATCTACTTTAGGATTTTTCTGCAAAGGTGCCTACCTTTTCCACTAGCTACATGAGACCTAAAATGTGTGTCTTCAATTTAAATGGATAAAATTAGGTAATGAGTCCTGCTTTCCCTGTAGTTACCTACCTATGCATTAGCATATATGAATGCATGAATGAATATCTACTTTGCATAGCTTTATGTCTTTTCAAGTTTTGGAGCTTGAAAAGGTAATAAAAAATGAAAGAACATAATTTTCTTCTCTATTCCTGCACAAAGTACTGACATGTTCCTGCAGGATTTTCAAAAAGCCACGTGTTTAAAAACAAAATGCTTACATGGATTCTTTCGGGTGGGAAAATTCCATTTCTAAACTCATGAAATCTTGCTGAATTTTATAATAGAAGAAAAATACTGTGTTTTCTTATCACCAGCTCATGTTACTACCTCCCACGTGTCCCCTGTGATTGATGGACTACACATATTCAAATGCTCTAGAATCTGACAGTGCAGTATCATGATAGCATAGGATTCCTTGAGTGCTATGCATCAGATTAATTCAAAATGTGTTTCTGCTTTTATCAATATTATCATTTCGGAAGCTAATGAAGCTGCATATCCAGCTTAAGTCCCAAATACCTCAGATAATTGTACAGATACCACAGCCTGGCAAAGTTTATGACGATGCTATTTTGAAGGAAGGCAATCTTGTATTATACCCACTTCCCAGACATGAAAGTGGGGCTCTGAGGGCTTATTCAAAACAACTGCCATAGCAAAACTACCTGACTTCATAGTTCCTGATGACAGAAGAAGTCCTCTAGATGATGACACAGTAGCTTGCCTTCCTTCAGCAAATGTAACCATTATGAATATTTCCCCTGAGAGAACGTTGCCCTGTTTCTCAAACAATTTAGTTATCTGATAGCCACTAATCTAGGGTGCACATGTGGAACTTTGATGAACTGGACGTAAACATTTTGTTTATGATCATTCCAATGACCTGCGCTTAAAAGCATGGTTTCAAATTAGTGTCACTGGCCATATAGTTGGCTGTATTTCTTTTCAAGCTGAGAATTAGAACTATTATATCCTTCCTGTTGGTTAAAAGGGTTCTGTTCAGGTTTTCTTGTCATATTAATGGGACAGATTTTTAGGAGCGAAAGGTCAACTGTTTGAATTGTCACTCAACTGAATTTGTCATTCTTTAAATCTGTCAAAATTCAGTGTTCTACTTTGAAGAAATATTATGTCTAATTATAAAAGTCCAAGGTAATAATCTTTGGGAAAAAAATCTTTCATGTTCTGAAGAAGCAGCTCAAACATTCTGATAAGTTCTTTGTTTTTTTCAAAGAGTTGGTTTGATTAATGTAATGAAGAAACATTCATGAAGGGGGTTATGTTCAATGGCAACCTGCAAGGGTTCATGATAGATTGACATAATTTTTTTGCTGACACAAAGATGACTGACTTAATAAATTAAGAAAAGTCACATTATGGCTGAAAAATTGTCTGTGTGATGTAGTTAAATGGTTGCAAGAGTAGAGGACATGTTTTAATCAAGCCAAAGGAAAAATAATTGACATGGGAAATAGGAATGAAGGTCTTAAAGAAGGTCTGAGAATCACACAGGGAAACATTGGCAAGATGGGTTTGTTCACTTCAGTATTGGCAGCTCAGTTTTGATTATGGAAATTGTGAGTTTTCACTGACCGAGGTCACAGGCAGCATGCGCTGGTGCCTGCGTGCACCTGCTTGCGTAGGCAACCCTGACCTTCTGGAACCTACTTGCAGCCTCATACTTGTGCTAAAGGAGTCACAGAATGACAGAATCACAGAATGGCAGGGGCTGGAAGGGGACCTTTGGAGATCATCTAGTCCAACCCCATGCCAAAAGAGGTTCACCTAGAGCAGGCTGGACAAGAATGCACCCAGGCAGGTTTCAAATATCTTCAAAGAAGGAGACTCCACCACCTCTGGGTAGCCTCTTCCAGTGCTCTGTCATCCTCAAAGTAAAGAAGTGTTTCCTTATGTTCAGATGGAATTTTCCGTGTTTCAGTTCGTGCCTGTTGCCCCTTGTCCTGTCACTGGGTACCACTGAAAAGAGTCTGGCCCCATCCTCTTGAAGTAAGGACTTGAGCATCTCCTTTCAGAGACACAAGGGCAAAAGCCCCAGTCACCAACTCCAGTAATATGCTCCTGCGGGGTTGAGAGCAAAAGAATGTAAATGTTAATGTAAAATTAATAAGGTCTTCAGATTTTAGTCCCTTCTTTATCTGTAAGAGAAACCTAAGGAAGATAACTTTCTATTCTTCTTTGGTAAGGATATTAATAACCTTACATTACCCAAACTGAAGTGGATGTCACACAACCAATAGGTAGATATTTCACACGATTTAGAGTCAGACATATGTATGCCTCCTCATACACCTCCAACAGATTATAGCTTAAGCCTTTTGAGCAAGCTTACTTTGCTAATATTTAAGACAGGTACAGTGACAAATAGCTTCATGACTACAGAGAAATCTGTGGAAGCTATGAAGCTGCTGTCGGTAGAGATAGATTGAGTAATAATTCTGTTCTGGAAACGCAAAAAGGAAAGTGAATGGTGATTTATTAACTCCAATGAACATATACTGTTTAACAAGTATAGCAAATGGAAGTGAATAATACATGAAAACTGCTAGGCCTTAAATTTAGTGCATAGAAAACTGCAGATTAAATCCATAGTAGTGGGATAGTACGTGAAGAAGCTAAAGAGTGACAGGTTGTAATGGGTGGTGAGGATAGAAATGAACCTGATTACGAATGTCTTGATGTCACAGAGCCTTAGGCATAAGGACAACTAGATTGACACTTGAAAACTGGGTAAAACTTTTCCATGTAGCTAAGGGGCCTGTTACGTGTTACACTCATAGCATGTGGTGCTTAACTTATGGCTTTGTTCCACACTGAAAATGAGTCATAAGTGCTGCTTCAAGCTGTTTTGATTCTGATGACAACTCCGAAAATATAAAGCAACCAGGAGCTCCCTACAGCAAGCTGTTTCCTGTCCAAATAACATGTCAACCTATTTAACCTCCAGGTTATCTGGCCTGACAGACTTTTGTGGATTTGCTCAGGTCCTAACACCAAAATCTCACTTTTGAGGCTAACTTCAAAAATCTCAGCACTTCCAGAACTCAAGCTGTGCAGGGGATGTTGAGAAGAGCAAAATAAAAGAGCAGGGATATATGAAACTCTCTGGAAGGCTCTGTGCTCTTGAGATCCAACATCACTGATGAGTTTAATTTACACTTTTTTTCTCTCTACTGTATCTGCCCGCCCGAACCCTCTCACAAACAAGAAAAGGAGTAGCCTGGGTGGAAATGTTTGACTCTTCAAGTCTCAGAGAAGCCTGTGTATCACACTGAGAATCCCTGCAGGGTTTCCTCTTCTCTTCAAGTCTGGATTCCCCATTGAATATGGCTTTAATCAGTCATTAAACACAATTCATTCACAGATTCATTGTGTCTGAAGTGAGCAGGGACTACTGGATCATTTGGTCTGACATCTTTATACCGTATGCCATTAAACTTCACCAGTTTATTTCTGTACTGAGCCTAGTAAGTTGAATTTGTTTTAATTGTACCATCTAAAAAGGTAGTTGGAATATCTGAATGCAGCAATATTAAAATGTAGCAGTACATTCCACTGGTTAATTGTTGGTACTGTGTTCTGTATTTCCTATGCTAATGCTACCCAGCATTTTCTTCACTAATCATATTGAAATACAGTCGTCAAATCATCTGCCATTCCTGTAGTGTATGAGATTTAAAAAAAAAGTCTCCTTCTCCAGCAGCTTAAGTACCTTAGTTTTTCAGGGCCAGCATGCAGAACACAGCACAGTATTCCCAAATGTGATGATGTGTCTGCATTAATCTATTGGGTTGCCATACTTTATGTGTTGCTATATTATTTTTTGTTGTATATTATTTAATTGCTGTAAATTATTTATAATTTTACATGTAATGTCACCAAGGCATGAATTCACAACAATGTGGTAAAGATTTCTTCACAGATCCATCTTGATTGGAATTAACCATAATACTATCAATTCTAGCCATTATTACACTTTCTTGGGGGTTTTTTTAGGATTGATAGATTAGTTCCTTAAGAAATTAGTATTTTTCAAATCATTCTGAATTTTTATAACATTCTAATAATTATTTAAAACTTACACCAATGAGTCAGAGATCACATCAGACAAAACTTGGGTATAGTTAAGCCTGTACATTTAAAAATATTTACCCCCTAGTGGATGTTGGTTTATGTCTTTCTTGGTCATTAATGGACTGGGAGGTACTCAGAAAAAAACCCAGATAAATGTAAGAAGTATTACTGATTTCTCCACAGTTTTATTAACAGTTATTCTACATCCATCTAGTAATTGGTCCAAATCCATTCTGTTTTCTACTTTTATTACTCATACATTAAAAAAAAATAAAATACCCTGCCTTGTTTGGTGTGTGCATTTGTTACTTGTTGCAGGAAAAAACCCAAAACCGAACCGCAAAATTATTTTTGTGATATTTCCATGCTCAAAATCTTAAAGTGAAAAAATGAGACTTTCTTTTATTTAAATGTGCTATATATTCATAACATGCTTTGTATTATTTTCATAATTATATATTAATCTGACCTAATTATGTTTGTCTGAAATTCATAGAATCATAGAATGGTATGGTGTGGACCTTAAAGATCATCTAGTTCCAACACCTCTCACTACATCTGGTTGCTCAAAGCCTCGTCCAGCCTGGCCTTGAACACTTCCGGGGATGGGGCATCCCCAACTTCCCAGGGCAGCCTGGACCAGTGTCTCACCAAAGGTAGTCATTCAAGTCTTCCTCATGAGTTAATGGAGAGTAATAGACAACTCTGTTGGATGTAATGTATTAGAGCTACAGGAAGAGCTTTATGTTGCTTACACAATCGTTCACTAAATGTAACCTGGGATTTTCAGGTTTGGACGCAAGAAATGTAGCATCTTCCCAAACCCTCTTCTAAAGTCAAGCTCTACTGTGATTTGTATGCGTGTATAAATGTATTCATACCCCAGCACTTCAAAGACATTTAAAACATGTTCCTGGAAGCTTCACTGAGGACTGGTTTTCCTCAGTGGAGCTCAGGGTCTGAAAGTGGGAGCACACAAGACTTTTACAGACAGGGTACTGCATTGGAGTTGATTTTCTTCACCAGAAAAGACTGCTTTCCAGCTTTTACGATGGCAACAAAAGCACTGAAAATAAAAATCGCTTGTAACCAGATCCCAAGGCTTGTCTCATCTAAGAAACAGAATCAGCATATTCTAGAGCCACAAAGGCAGCTTTGATCTTTTTATCTAAGTTTAAACAAGTTCAAGAAAGGCTTCAGAAGGAGGTGCTCTGGATTTCTTTTTGCTTCAGCCAAATGACCTCTCTCGCCACTTACAGATATTCCCCTTTCTCAGCCTTCATTTTCTCGTTTCTCTCTTCTTTCAATAGCAAAGCATTAAAAAAGTCCTTTACAAACCTCTGTCTACACAGGCACTGGACTGGCTGAATGGTTTATAGTCCTATAAATTTGTGCACGCAGAGTGCCTCATGCAGTGGAGCTTTTACTGCTTTGTAAGTGGTTCCATTTTAACTCCCTTACTCCTCCAGTTTAAAGCTATACTGTACTTGAAAACACCATCTTAATTATACTTCAGTAGCAACTTCATAGTTTTTTTGTTCATCTTTCAAGTGTTTGAAATGAGTGCGTAACTACTCCCCAAGGTTGTCTCTATTAGCCTAGTACAGAACTGCTCATCTTCATTTCAGGTGTAGAATTTTGAAGGAGATGGCAGCTTTCAGCAACCATTAGTGATGCTGAAGCTGTTGAGTACAAGAACTTGCATGAGAGTTAAGTGGTGCCAGAGGACTTGGGCCAGGTCATGGCTTCCAAATAAGTCATTCTCACATGACTAATCCCATTGACTACCAAATAGAGAGATGCCCAATTTGAGGAGTGCCAAGTGAAATCCTGACAGGTGATACAGCTGTCTGCGATACTTGTTAGCATCAAATGTATGTTTTAAAGTGGCCTTTCTCTCTGTGAATAACTGCCCTACTTTCCACAATTTGAGTATGATTATTTCAAGTGGGTTAGATTGTACTTGCTTGTACTGCCTCTGCACGTTGTCCTGGGACAGGAAAGAAGCAAAGTTCAACACCTAAGGTCGAGATGCCAAACTTGAAATATAAAACAGTAGAACTTTCATAAGGGAAGGAATGTCTTTTACTGTCCAATTAACCTAATAAGTTAATAGTTTAGCAGTAAATGCAAGTATAATACTTACCACATTGCACTCAAGAGATGAAAACTGTGACTGCTGCTGTTTTTAAACAAGGCCAAACCTTGTAAACTGTAATCAAATGTTCCTTTCAAGTGATTATGAGTGCCTGAAACTTAGTCTATTATGTCTACACTAAGTTCATGGCCTCTGAAAGAAAATGTCCTCCTCACCCAGCTCAGATTCCTCATTGGGGGTCACCTTTGTCGTTATATTTATCATTAAATATGTTTGCATTTTTTCACTCCAGCACTCCAAGGCCCCAAAAGAGGTCATTGTACTTGACTTTCTGTGAGCCCAGAAGAGCTTGTGATCTAAATAGGCAAATTATATATCCATTCTGAGTGACTATCTTGACCTTTCTCAGATTGCCAACTTCCCAGACACCTTGGTGGCAATGCCTCTTCTGCTGGGCTAATTACCTCTAATTGTGCTGTTCCTGTTACCTTAACAGGCTCAATTTTTGCCATAAAATAGCCTGAAATGGATGAGTAAGGTAAGAAATCTTGTTTCCCGACTGCTGGCACTTCCTTGCCAGGACAATTGCTCTGTAAGTAACCTTGTTAATAGTTCTGGAAGGGCAGGTTGGTCAGCACAGTTTGGATACCTTCAAAGAAGCCTAAATCCATTTAATAGCAAGAGGAATTGATTAGACTTTCAAATGTCAATAAAGTTTTCTAAGTATGTTGTGGAGTTACAAAAACAAATCTACCCCATTTTAGCTGTGAGAAATATGAAGAGCTTCTATACAGAGAGCAGTATTTCTCATGTGTTGTTCTTCCACAATGGGTAAGAAAAGAATTAAAACTGTTTCATTCAGGCTACATCAGGACTAACTCTATTTAACATATGTGTTCTGAATAAGATTGAAAATGGCAATGGAGCTGGTTGGTCACCTATGTTATTCAAGGCATTCAGGTTATTCAAGATAATAAAAAACTACAGAATAACTAGGGATAAACAAAGAATGAAAATGAAATATGGTGTTGATAAATGCAAAGAAATGCACTTGAGAGAAAACAATTTTTACATACACAATGATCAACTGACTTGCACTGTCAGAAATTGGATCCTGAGCTTATGATCAATACTTAGTTGAAAATATCTGATCGGTGTTTAGAAGTGGTTGAAAACCAGAGTGAATTCTGGCAATTATTAGGAAAAACATAGAAAACAATGAAGAAAATTTTGTTATTCTTTAAAAAACAATCATGTGTTTATACCTTGATTAGTACAGTTCTGGCTGTCCTCTTCAGATAAGATATACTTCAAATAAAATAGGCCCAGAGAAAATGGACAAAGGGTGATCAAAAATGTGGTATAGTTTCTGTGTGGGGAACAGCCAAATGGACTAGGATCTTCTAATGTGGAAAAAAGATGACTGTGGTATGATAGGAATCAACATAATTTTGAGTGTCATGGGATTGATTGTTAACTGTAAATAGGGATTGACCGTTATCTGTCTACTTCAGCCCTCAGTGACACTATGAAGTAGTGATACAAAACACAGAGGGTATCGAGTTTTTGAGCACATCTGTGAACTGCATATTCTGGATGCTGCAGATGTTAAAAAAGTATGCACTTTTCAAATACTAACCTCAAAAATCCATAGAAATAAAATCCAGTAAAGTCTGTTAACTACAAAAACATTTTTTTTCTCCAAAAGTTCCTGAACTGCAGTTTACACGGAGGGATCACCACAGCTTGGTTTGTGCTTATGTTCTTTCCCAAACATTTGCTGTGGGATGTTGTCAGAGACAGGATTCACAAGGTTACATGGTCCTTCTGCCTCTCTGTGTGGATGTTCTCATGTTCTCACGCTTGTGTTTTAGTCCTGGCTAAAATAATTGTTCCACCATCATAGGCAGATTTTGAAAGTGCTGATACTGTGAGAGGAAAAAAAAAAAAGATAATGTCTTGATCTGTCTGTCCAGCTCCTTCCATGCTATATATCACCTCTGTCACAAGGCTCATATCCTTCAGGACACGGGTGATTATTTGTGCTTGGTTGTGTGTTAAATCAGATTATTCCAACGCCAGCTATCTTCTCCCTCCGATCACTAGACAGAAATAGCTATGCCCACTGTTTCAGTGTACCTGAGGAGTAAACACACATCCATCCTAGATTTTTGCTGGAAATGTTTGTCCCCTGCTGTCAGCCTGCCCAGAACAGGTTTGTGGAAGACTTTTCTAATACATTTCCAGCTTATGCCAGAAAAGAAAGATCACGGGCAGTCTGTACAACCAAAACTAGAGAACTAGCCCTGAGTGTAAACTACAACTGGCTTAATGAGACCTACAGTATTGTTGCTAGTTTTGCTGATTGCCACCTTCGCCGTTTCCAGCACAAGAGCTGTAAGTGAGCTCAGCAGCTGTGGGGTCTGACACACCAGCGTTTGACCCAAAACCTCTTGAGCTAAAGTCTGAGTGACTCTGTCTTACACTAACGAATCACACACACTACAGACAAGCACAGAGGAAATCTCCAACACTCACTCCCCAAAGAGGTTACGTGAAGATCTCATCTGTCTGATATCTCTGCTAAAAAGATGTCAACCTACATTTCAAAAGAAAGAGAGTATTAAAACTCTGTTTCTCAAACTCTGTCTCCAAGTGGCATAAGTGCAACCCAGGTGTGATCTCTCTTCTACAGTCTTGGCTTATTTAAAAGAGTATATTTAAAGAAACTAATGTGACATAGTGCAGGTGAAGTAGCCCACTAATTTTAATAGGCTGAATAATACTTGTGTACTGTTTTATTTGGAAAGCATCAGGTGGCTTTGGTGAGGAGAGCTGCAGTCCCTAGGAATGAACACCCACGGACACATTCCCAGCATTTTACAGTGCTGTGCAATCCCAAAAATCTCACAGAAAAAATTCATTTTTCTGCAGTACTGACAAAGAACCTTAGAATTGTATGAAAATACAAATTCTTATATTAAACTACTCTTCCAATGAAATTCTCACACCACTGCAATCAACAGTAAAGTTTCTTTTTCTATTTTTTTCCTCCTCTCACTTGTCCAAAAGCATAAACCTCATCCTTTATAGCAACACTGGTGTTATGGATTTGAAGAAAAAGCATTCCCCACTCTTTTACCACTCAGAGAGCAGATGACAACTTCCTACGTTTTCTCATGTCACATAAGCAGCATGTATCAGTGTCAGGCAGAAGGTGTTCCTTGACTGGAAAATCTCCAGTAATCACAGGAGAAAGCCAGGGAGTTAATCAGAAAGGCAGCAATGACAGAATGTTTCTTTATTTCTCACAGCTCTTAGGTCATTGCCTTGCTCCATGCCTACCCATTAAAAAGATGTAGTCAGTTTGACCTCCTAAGGCTTTAAAGCTTTCTTTCAGAGCCATGCTAAGTTATCCTGCAGTAGTTTGAGTCTGTCAAATAATGCTTCATTACGGAAATATCACTGATGGAATATTATAAAGAGAACTATCAGGTTTATTAATTGCTTCCCCTCCTGGAATACTGTGTTGTCTGTATGCCTTCACTGTTTCTTACAGTGTTTTCAAGACGAGAACTTGCCAAAAATGTTTAAGGTATTAGATCTTGCTGATAAATAATCTCAAACTGTCAGGAAGAGTGATAAAGACCCTGGGATAAGACTACCTGTAATCAGCAGCCTTGTTTGCAACCTCAGGAAGCAGCAAAGAATTTACTGGCTCTGGACACTGAGCAGACCCTTTCCTTGGAGACTCTTTTGTTCCCTGTACCCATTCTCCTGCCGAGCACGGAACATCAGTCAGCGAGTTTATAGCCTCATCAAACTCAAACACTTGCTTCTAGGTTTTAAAAATGCCAACTGTTGCCTTCCCTCAGGAGACAATGTTTTGCAGAGCTGATAGAGATTCTGAAATGCAAAACCGGGGCTGATTTGAGAGTATTAGTCAGAAGCTCAGCGGTCTAGCTGGAGTTAATTTTACATTAAGAGTGAAGAGTAAAGTAAAGACATAGAAATATGATTCAGGTTTTATGGGATCATGGGAATAAAAATACTTTGCATCTAAATACCAAATGACTTTAAACAAACTACTCAGATGATATGTTATTTTTTAGGACCGCTTTTCTTATCCTATCATTTTCTTTTTTTCAGTGTTCTTGTCTTTCATTGAGAACAAACTTACATTTCCTAATTGAAAATATGGGCTTGCATGGAGGTAGAATAGGGCGGAATTTTATCCATAAAGACTTGGCTGCCAAATAGGTGTCTTGATGTGAATAACAGAAGAATTACCAACTCAAACCTTTACACTTGGCAAAACATTTTCATTTAGGTACCGTTTGTCAAAAATCTCTGTTGTCTCTAGCAGTCTCCCCTGAGCTCGCCTGAAAAACTTTGACCATTACTCAGCTCCAGGATGATCCGCTATTCAAACAGAGCAGGGACAAGATCTCACAAGGCATGACTGGAAGAGTGAGACCAGAGCAACTGGACCATAGGCTGAAAGTCCTGTGAGGAGCCAACTGTATGGTTTCCTTCTGTTTCTGCTCTTTCACAGCTGTAAATGGCATATGACATCAGCACACATAGAAGCTAACATGAGAGGGTGCTTCAGGTATTATGAGCACACCTCAGCTTTTCTTGCCTCTCCCTGCCATGCCAGACTATATAAATATATGTCCCTCCTGCTATATAAACCATGCCATCACTAGTATGACCCCAGACCCATGCCTATGCCCTGTTTACTTATATAACTTACTGTTATATAGCTGTGTCCTGCAGCTATACCCCTATTCTAAAGTTAAAGGCCTCCTAAATCTTACCATCAAATCCTTATGAAATCCATCCCACAAATTATTTGTTAACATTACCATTACTCGTCTTGGGGAAAAAACCCGACCAAATAAACACAAAACCATTTTTTTTTCTTTCTGTCCATTCAAGCTATCACTATTCTGTAGACCATGTCAAGTGTGCAAGGAAGAGGAATTTCTACAGTGCTGTAGGATTCTTAATGTTGTCAAGCTGGTGTTATTCTTGATATAAGGTTGTTATTTGGATCCTCAGATACTGTAGTCATGGTTCTGACAGAACTTCTGCAATGGGTGAACAACTGGCAAAAGGAGAATACAAAAATCTAGAAGTAGCAAATGGACTCTAGTGGGTCTTTAGAGTGTCATCACATGCGTGCTCAGGAGAGGGATAGTCTTACACATTGCAAGGAGCTAAGACATCTCAAGCAGCATTCAGTGCTGGATTCACTTAATTTAATTTGAGTGAGAGGATAAAGAACATAGCTAAGATACACAAATGTAGGTGCGTACATTGAGATGTCTACTTTTTACATAGGGTGTTTAAGAGTATTCTAGTCAATGGACTACTAATCAATACGCTCAACAAAGGTTTTTTGGGTGTTGATGGTTTGGTTTTGGTTTGGTTTTTTGTCAGGTTGTACATAAGTGACAAAATACACGCTGACTGAAATTATTAGTTTTCAAAGCTATCCTTAGGTGTACTGACTAGAGATTCCACTGACTGAGATACACTCAGCTCCTAATGCCATTCGATATGAACTGAGGAGTCCAGAACATTAGCTTCATCTTGGTAGCTATGACATAGAGCATATGGAAGTTCCATGTCCTTCTGGACCGAAAGCTGGAGATAGTACATCAGGATAATCTAGGGCATTTCAAACATCACTATGTGCCCATGTGTGAGTAAACGAGTCAGGCCATAGATCTCCAATTACTACAAAAGACCTTAGACTTACAGCTGTCACGTAGTTGCTTACGTATAGAAAGTGTATATTCCAAAATATAGGTGTCTGAGAGTTTTACTTGGTTACTCAAACATAGATATCTGATGCTATTTCAGATTTTCCAGGATCTGACATCCATTTGCCCTTCCACAAAGGTTTGGTTCTCCCACGTGTCTTGCATTACACCTTCCAGTCCTGCACAGATGCTCTGGATACCCCAGGGCATTTCAAATTACACTAAACACCTGCTTTTAGGCAACTAAATCAAATCTTAAGTGAACTCTGTATGTGTCCCTATCTGAACTACTTGTCTAGGCTTTCCTTATCCTCAACATAATCATTTCAAAGAACAATTCATCTGACCAAAAAATGTGCTTACATTAGAATATAATTAATAACTCCTGTTTTTGATTCCTTGCATCTTTCTTTGGTCACTTATGTCCACTGAAAGTGGAAATACAAGGCTACTGGCCTGGAATAGCTCCTGATTTGATTAGGTGGCATTTCAAACATGAAGTCCAAATATAAATGATCGTATAAGGCAAGGACCAACAGAAAACAGTCCTCTATTCCTGCCACTCAGTTAGTGGTTACATCTGAGTACAGAAAATAAGATTTACATATGTGAATGGAAATAAAATCTAGTGAAGAATGTTTTGATGGGTTTATGTTTGTGCCTGTTGTGGTAAATGGGCCATCGACATCCAATTATAAACAGTATATCAGTTTATTTAACTCTACATCTGCCTAGTAGAGCTACTCAAATACAGCAAAACAGAACTAATCTCTTGTTTCTTATATATCACTGAAGTCTTTAAACCCTCTGTTCCACTTTTTTCTGTTTACTTAACCAGTCCAAGAATCAAAATCACATGTAATGACAAACGAATTTTTGGATTCTGAGCTCTCTTTACGCTTGTGCAAGTAACCTCAACATTTCATCACAGTAATCTGTCACATTTTCCTTTTACTTAGGAAATGAAGTGGCATTGATGGCTTGAAAACTTGACAAAAATATAGTGGGAATAATACTTGTAGTTTCCACTTTTGCAGTTAAGTACTGTGTATTGTTGCTAAAATCTTTTTTTTTTCTTTTTTTTATTTTTTGTAATGCAGAGTAAGCTGAATTGAATGATTAATCTTTGACCTCTATCTGTAGGAAGCAATTTGAACAACCCCTTTTAAGAAGTGTAGCCTTCTCGATAGCATGCACATAACTTTCATTAACATCAAATAGAGTTACATGTGCACACCAGGGCATAAGCTTCTAAGTAGACATTAATTGGCTCAGAAATGATCCACTATTTCTTCTCCTTGCAGTTAATGTTTAGGAACTCGCTTTTAACTTTCTACCTTCACAACTTTTTGAGAGTGTGTTTGTTCATTTTCCTTTAACTATTTAAACAACAAAATTTCTTGTGAGCCATATCACTGTATGCAGCCATTTTAAAGACAATAGAAGAAACAAATTTCAATATTTAACATCGAGATTCTACTCTGTCCCAATGCCCCTTTCTAGATCAATTCCTGTAAAATATCGTCAGTATCTTAAATCAACACTGTTTGACTAATAAGTTCAGAGGAAAGTAATTATGAGTCTGCAGTTAATATTATTTTTTAGTTGTAGAACAAAGTTTGGAAGCAAATACAGTTTAGTTCTTTACGTCTCAGGTAGTCTATTCAAAAAACACTGTTCTTTCTCTGTAGCAGTTAACCAACGCAAATTGCCAAGCTGTGACAATAAAGCAAGGTACAAGGACTAGATTTTTATATTAAGCATGACATCTTAATGGACCACTTATGAAAAGAAATTGCTTTATTGTCACATTAGATTGCCATTGGGACTGGGTTCAGGATTCCCAAATAGCTTTTAAAAATCACAGATTGACCTTTGTAAGTGTTTTAAATCAACCTTTAAAGAATAAGAGTCCAAAGTGCAAGTGTCTGCTAGAACTCATGTTAATGGTCGTTGGACCCTCTTTGCTTGCAGAGAAAGTCCAGGATGCTGCATTTCAAAATTAGGTCCTTAGGTCTCTTTTCACTTACCAAATTTTGATCACAGAAAATTTCATGTGAAGCAACTGCTTGTTTTGCTTATAATGTCCTGTAGCTCTCTACTGTGTTTCTTTACATTTGGGCAAGCTGAATTATTTCTGCAGAATTCCTACTTCTTCCTGCTCTGACCTCCACTTCTGCAGAAACACCATGTAACTAGGCATTGGAGTGGAGATTTATTTTGTCTCATTTAGATGTTCATGATGCAGATATCCACATTGGATCCAATTTCCCTGGCTCTCTGGGAATCAGCAGTTACATGATGCAATGTACCTCGCCCCTTTAGAGTGAGTTAGGTTATAACTACAAGCATCCTAGGAATGCTCCAAGCAAGAGTTTGGACAAGAGGACCTTCTGAGATCCCTTCCAACCTGAATTACCCTTCAGTCCTGTGAACCCATGAATGCCTATTTGCCTATTTCTCTCTTTTGGCTACTTACTGGTTAGTTCTTAAAAGAGCATGACACTTAAAAGACATGAGAGATGACTTCTATCTTTCTCTACCTTTTAATTCTTCTGTTGATTTTCAAAATAAGAAAAAGGTTTTTGGGGAATTGTGTTGTCAGTTTAAAATTAAGCAGCAGGGTCTTCCTTGCATCCATTCAATGTTATTTAAACTGCAATCTTCGTAGAAACATTTGTTGTCTTTGCTGAATTTTTCTAATGCTGCAGGGGTGCAAGGGACATGAGTTTTGCATCCATCTCTTGTATGCTTTTGTTCAACCATGCAAAGGTTAACTCTAGAATCAGGGGCGTTTATCCATCCAATGCATACTTATCTTTCTCCTGTATTTATTTTTTACTTCTCTTTGCTTATGTTAAACAAATACTGGCCAGTACTGTCAGGCCCTGACAGTGCTGTAGGCTTAAATGTAAAGAAGGCAGAGCTGATTATTTTTTCCCTTGGGGGCTACCCTTTGGCCTGCAGGCAGTTCTTTTAAAAATAGCTTCATTCTGCCTGATGCCATTATTATCACAGATACAATTCCCAACTTGACTGTCCGGATCAGAAATGAAACCTCTGTGTTCAAGAGCAGCATGCTGCATGCATTGCTTTCCCGTTGTGTTCAGACAAGTTCTTTCCATAGTCTGTGTGGCAAGATTTTGTGGGGATTGTTTTGCTTGGTTTCTGTATATTTGATCGTGCTTGTCATACAAGAGAAAAAGCTGAGGGCAAGATGCTAGTGAGCCTGGAATATATGCGTATAAAACTGATGTTCTGCTTCCCCAGGTCTGCTCAGACAGTGTTGGCAGGCTGGTGGCACTTTCATTTGTATTTCTCAAAGAGAAAATAAAGGGAAACAGCAAAAAAAAACCCCTTGTAGTTGAAACATACTATTGGGAATGTTTCTGCTACAGACTCCTATTAGCTCAGGCAAGTTATCTAAGATCCCTGCCTCGGTTTAAGCCTTTAATAAAATGGGCATCTGTTTATTTTCAAACTAGAAACTCTCACTGCAATCACCAGGAAGAACACTATATGCAGATGACATGAGCTGTTCCCAGAAGTTGCCACAAGTTTACTGAGCACTTGAAAAGAGGTGCGGTTTCATCTGTCTCTAAACAGTGGGAAGGCTAGGGTCATTACTGTAAACTAAAACTTGTGGTTTCGGCTCCACTCTGGGATATATTAATCACATTTTAATAGAGATTAAGGAAGAGCCATAAAACTCATATAAATGGTACTGTAAGTTTCTGATACCACTGACCTGGTCATCGAAAATTGCAATGTTTATTAAAACATAGCACAAGTTTACCATCTATCCAGAAACTTAGATCAAAGGCACTGTCCATATTTTTAAACGCCTGCTACAAAACTATGTCAGAAGAAGGCATTCTTCAACAATTTTCCAACTTGGTACAGTGCTGGAAAAGGAGACCTGTTGGTGAAGTCTTCAGGTCCCACAGAAAAGATGACTAGTGGTGGAGTAGTCAACTGAAAATGATTTGGACTCAGTGATTTTGAGACTTAATTTCTCTCTCATCCTTTTTTTCCTAGAGGTTCCTCCATTAATTACAAGAACTGAGAGATTGAGATTTAAACCCCTGAAGCACAGGGAGTGAAAATTCAACTTCATTTAAGTGAGTGCTGGGTTTATATTTGCAGCTGTATACAATTTAGTACAGTACAACTATACTATACAGCCTACTTTCTTCATTGGGATGTTATGATGCTAAATCTTTGTAAACCATGATGAGATCCTCAGATAAAAGATGCTATGCAGTGTTCTGTAAGGCCTCAGGCATGAAAGCATCATTAATAATTTAACAATAAAAAATATGGTTACCCTAGCGGCTGGTGGTAGAAATACCTACACAGATAGGTACTGCAACATTGATTGAATAATTTATTTGATGAATTTCTCAGTATTTTTAAGTACACTTGACAATATCTTTCATTATTCACCTAACCTACACATCACCGTTAAACTACTAACTTATGAACCCAAATGCTGCTTATCCTAAAAAGAGCTTATTTTCATTAAAGAAAAGTAAGAAGTTGTTTTGCAATGCTGGCTAATATCAGCATGTCCAGTGAAAAGCTTTCAGAGTTTCACTTTCATGTTTAGAGAACATGGTATGCTTACCCCAACTTTGTATTAAGAGATGAAAACTATTATAGACAATTTGCAAATTTTTCTTGGTGAAGACTTTGGTCCAAGACCTGGTCCAGGATGTAAATGAGAGATTCAAAATTTCAGGTGTGTGCGCTATCTCCAGCTTTCTGATGATAGAAAGCATGGCCTTATCAACAATGCAGCTGTCAGGTTGTCCATATCAAGGTTATGGCTTTCAGTAACTTCAGTGCAGGAGGTGAGGTGAAGCCATATGATTTCACTGATCTGCAGATATTCAGGATTGCTGCTGAAAACTCACACTGATCCACCATACAGAAACGATTTGGTCTGGAACCGTAGCATATACCTTTATGGTGTGATGATTTCTGGAATCTCTCTCTGACCATGTAAGGTTTGTAATGCCAATCCTACTCTCAGATGGAATGCAACACACACAAGAGCAATGTGAAGCATTAAATATAAATATTTATGAATTTTGTTTCTGTTGGTGTTTTAGGGTGATGACTGATAGGTCAAGGTTAACAATTTATTTGCGAAAGAAAAAGTCCCTAACAGACAGAACTGGCCCATCCTAACATCTGCTGTACAGACATGAGTTCATGTAACAGCTCCCAGTCTTTCCTGCAGCAATCTAGCCTGTAAACAAACAAGACATTTACTAGACAAAAAACAGGCACAAAAAGATTAAATGACTTCTCTGAGGTTATAAAAAAGGTTACCAAAAAAGATTTCTTTCTGGGATAGGCTTGAATCTCAGATCTCCCAAAACACCTTTTAATACTACAAACCCATCCTTTTTTTCTGGATATTTGGCTTAGCCAAAAGGGTTCAGAAGCCCTTTGTTACAAGCATGGTGAAGCTGAAGATTTCATCATGGAAAATCATCAAATACTTGGTAATCACTGATATTCAAATATACTGCCATGAAAATATTCTCTTAACAAGAGCTACATTGTTTTACTTAGTGATGGAATAAAGGATAGATGTGACTTATTTGTTTCTGCTTCTTTTCGCAGATGATCATATAGTAAAGGTGAAGGAGATCCTATTTTGTAACAGATCAAAGCATTTGTTTTACTATTTAATTCTTTGGTACTGGCTCTCCCGAGGCCCCTGCTGCTATGAGCTAATGCAAATTACATCAGGAAATCCAACGGGCTTAGTAAACACTGAATATTAATTCAAGATGTTTTTGAAAATGCATAAACAGCATCAGTCCCAAAATCCAAAGCAGAAGCAAATAACAATGTTAAATTGATATGTCAGAATTTTATGGGGAGCGTTGTTTTGGCCATAAAAATCAGCTTTTTCTTGCCGTGTTGAATGATCATGTTGCTGTATTATAATACATGAATTCTAAATCGTTGAGCGATATCCTTGCTTGCCCCACGTTGTACTCAGGGCTTGCGCAACTTGCTAAGTGCTGCATTTCCTGTGTTGCCCAGTCTGCTTTTCTCTAGATCACCCATGAAATATATTTTTTGACAAATACTAGAATTTTGTGATCAGGGACTCAGAACAGGACTCAAGAAACCTACAGCTAGTTGCCAGGTTTTATCAGGCACTCTGGTTAAGTTGTAGCAATGCTGTTGCCCCCCTATGAATGTTTTCTCCTGCTTTGGTCCTGTCTTAATAATGGATGATTTAGGAGAAATGCTTTCCATGCTCCAGCTAATACAAGAAGATCCAACTGTCAGCTGTTGCCTCCCAGAAAACTGCTTCCAGAACAGGTCACCCCTATAAATTATTTTGTTTATGAAATTCAGAACAATTACCGTTCAGCTAAGAATCTTCGCAATGTGCAGCTTGAAAACAGGAATCTGTCATTGTCAGAAGTTCCCACGTTGTCACTAAAACACCCTCATTTTCAAAATACCATTTCTCTCTGGTATCAGCATAACATACTTAGTAGCCATCTCCAGTAAGCCTGACAATACTTAGAGATTTTGTGTGGCTTTGAAGAAGCATCAATAGGAATTCTGAATGCCAGGCTGGACACTTCTGAGCCAAAAGGTCCAACACTGTCTTTCAAAGGTCCATTGACTGACTGACCCCAGACTGTTTTGTATTTCTTTTCAAATTTGTTCTGCAAGCTTCATGCAGGGGCAGAGACAGGTTGTCTGAATATTGAAACAGATTAAGAGGAGCACATCAGCATGCAGCTTTCTTTACTTTTTCCATGCATGGTTATATGTTTTAATATTCACGTTGGGAACCTTTCTTACATAAGATATGGTATCATAAAACATGATCTACATTAAAGTCTGGATCTGGAAGATTAAGATCCCGGTATCCTGGCAAATCCTCAAACTACGTTAATAAAATACTCTGTGTTAGATATTGAGAAAGGAAATAACTGTGTAAGCAATGATTTCATGAAATGTAAAAGATACACAGAGACTCATCAGATGGAAACAGTAGATACAGCGTAGTTCTCATTCTCTAGAGTGTGCATCTACTTTCCTTGATATTCTAGAGATGAAAAAGGCAATTTAAATATTTTATAGGCCTCTGACCTCAACTGATGCCTGGAATTGGTCTAGCAGCCTGCAGATGAACTCATGCTAGCTCACAGCCCATTGGAGACATTCATATAAATGCCTTGTGAAACCACCGGCAATTGCCCAATTGCCCAATATGACAATCAGAGCTCCTCAAGCCACAGGTTCCACTTTGCAGGATGGAAAAGAAGCATGATGCACTCTGACAGCAAAGGGAACATCTGTTTCTTTCTCTATTAGCCTTCCTTTTGGAGAGGCTGGAAGACACATGATGTTTCCAGGGTCTATTGACAACAAAAGCAGTTTGATACAGGGTTGTACTCAGTTTTTCTACAAATATAAACTCAAACCCAGTATTACTGGTTATATCAGTTGTACACCTGGGTATTTTCTGACAGAAGACATTTTGAGGACAATAGTTTCTCCATTTTTTTTACAAATACATTTAATTTTATGTCTGTCATACCGTCAGCCATAACATTTGTGTCTGCAGATGCTAAATGCCACCCAAAACTTTCAACTAATAAGCACTGTTTATTCTGTGCTTTATGACTAACTAAATATACCTTTTTACTAAGTTATTTGCACAGTAATATTTCTTTCATTCCTCCCAGGCAGAGCAATAATGAAAGGTAAAACCAATGTGACAGTCAAAAAATAATTTGGTGAAATTCAAAAATGGATACCTGCTAGAAGTAGTCCTGGGATTCAAACATTAACACCAATTAACTGAAAACTTCTTGTTTTAATGTAAAAAAAAAATATCTCAAGAAAGAGTTTATTCTGAGTTATGTAATGGACATTTTTCTGATAAGTGTAAAATCTAAGTTAAATTATTTTTTATATAAAATATTTTAGCATTGCTTTAATTTGTTTTTCAGTTTTGGCTTTGACAAAACAGATTTATTTACTTTTTCTGAGAAATTTACAAGAGAAAGCAAATGTACCCTGCACTTTAATTATTTCTCATGCTAGTAATGTACTACAATAAATATCAGATATACAAAGAGAGAGAGAGATGTATTAAACTCCTGTGGCCACCCTGGGAGTCATTAGCTGAGCTGGTAATAAAACTGAAAATTTCTTGGCTTCTAAGCCTATGTTTTGAGCACAAAACTTCAGTATTTTCTTAGAATCCAGCAGTGAGCTGTCTTCTGTTTTAATATAGAAGCTGATCTTAAGTCATCCAAATGATGTATAGTTTCCCAGATGAACATTTGCCACTGTTTTAAACAGAACTCATTAACTTCTATGGATATTTAACACTTCCAAGGCCTATTTTTCCTGTAAAGACATATGTGAATTTATGTAAGCATTACACTTACTGCAATGGTCACTGGACAGAATTCAGAGTACTTTAAATACAGAACTAAATGCCTAAATAATCTTTCAGATGAGTTGAAAATGTTATCAATTTACTAGTACGTATATTTTGACCAGTGGAAATCACAGACGACTTTATTGTAAGGATTTTTTGAGTCTAAATTTAAAACTAAAATGACAGTAAGGCACCGAAATGGCAATTTTGAAATACTTAAGACTACTCATGGATAATTTAAAAATCTGTATCTGTGACATCAGATATCTCCCTTTATTTCAGTCACAATGAATAAGACAATTTATTATTTTTTTTTCACTCAAGTTAGACTCCAGGGAGATGATGTGGTACTTCACAGAATCCATATGCAAAGACCAGTGGATAATAAAATGTTTGCTTATCCTTAGTAGAGTTGAGCTTTTCCATATTCACGTTGTAGCTGAAAGCTGTCAGTGTTTTTAATTACGGGAAGATCTTTGAAAAGTGTTCATGACCAAAATCAGTTCTCTTTCAAAAATGTGTCTTGCTTAGCACAATAAAGATGGTAGCTAAATTCTGATACTGCAAGCAAATTCTCAAAGTTGGTTAAGCATTGAATTTGGGTGCTGGATGGAGTGTGAACTTTATTCAATTTTAGCTCAAAGGAATGCACTAGAAAGGATGCAGTCCATATTTACTGGTTTTTCTCACATAATAAAAAGTAAACAGGGATACAGGAGAGGTGACGGACTAACTTTGCCACTGTTGGGTAAGAGATTTTATATGTTCAAGTGATAATACACTTTAACAGTTGAAGACATTACAAAGAATTAGTCAATTTTTTTTCTCAACAGCCATTCAAAACTGAAAACTCCCATTTCCCTTTCACAGAATAAAAATGGAGAAAGACTTGCTGAGTGACAGTAGAGGTTTGTGACAATCATAGCCTAATTTGAGGTCTCACCTGCTAGAGGACTATGCACTGCCATGCATTTTTCTATGACTGCGTTGGCTTGATCTGTCATTAGGGACCAGGTCCAAGATTTGATCATGATAATCCTTCTTACTAGAAGAATAATTGCTCCATAACTTCCCTGTTCTTTTCTCTGTGCTTTAAGTTAAGTTTTCATACCTAAATATTTTCGCCTTCCATTTTACTGACTTCTGCTGATATGTCCTTCCTTGCATTGTGTAAACTCTTCCAAAAATACTGTCACTCAAGTCAGATATTCCAATGTCGTAATTCCCAAGTCAATTAAAAATTAAAAATTAGTTGACTACTTAGAAGCCCCTGGTCGTAAACCATACTAACAAATAGCAATAGGCGGAATTGTAACAAGCATTTAGTTTCCAATCCAATATACGAAATACATCAGTTTGATGTGTAATGGAGAGACAGGCTTGTGTCATTTTGTAATATTTCATGTCCATATTAGAAGTTTTAAATTGCATCAGTCGACTTATGGGGTTTTTTTTAAGCTGTGTGTCTTTAATTTACAAGAAAGTACTGTAAACAATCAACA
The DNA here is from genome assembly GCA_013398295.1 of Chionis minor. Lineage (NCBI taxonomy): Eukaryota > Metazoa > Chordata > Aves > Charadriiformes > Chionidae > Chionis > Chionis minor. The sequence goes on along the minus strand of VZSF01007420.1, from coordinate 138,185 downwards.
TAAATATTTTTAACATGGAGTTTGATAAGTTTTTGGAGTTCTTATGAAGTAAGATGCTTAACAATAGCAACTGAGCTCGAGGAGTCTTTTTTTTTTGCACCATATGTGCTTAAAAGGAATTTCTTTGAGAATAAGAAATAAGAAACAGAAAATATGATGGTCAGTTATTTGTGCCTTTCTTTTGAGTGTTTTGGTTTGTTGCTGTTGTTTTGGGTTTTTTTAATCTTTCCTGTTTCTTTACTGCTTTGTTTAGATAAAGATTAATCCATATGCCCAGGAAGTCCCTGCATTCTATTGTCAGGCTTCCCAATAACACACCATCTCTTTGTTCCCTAGTTTTATCCATTTAAGGCATCTTGCAGTAAATGTTACATATTTGTTGTTATATTTCTGAAGTCATGGCTTCAATCGTATTGTTTTCTGAAACAAGCTTCTTTTTCTCCACTGAATTCCTGGGGAGTATGATCTACTCCTGGGGTTAATCTTCATTGCTAATGCTAAGTAAACCCCTAGGTGTTCTTACTCCATTGTATTCTTATTTAACATGTGCTTGGGAAAAAAAAAAATACGATGAAAGTTTTAAGATTAAGTGCAGAAGTATTTTGTAGTGTGATTAGCTGATTCATTATTGGCCAAAAGTATATTTCTGGGCCCTCTCTACAGCCAAATGAAAGAGATAGATCTTTGCCTTTGATATACTTATCTGTATGTACTATTGAGGAAACGTAGATGATTCGTAAAGGCTAGTTGTTTAAATCTTAGATGGTTAAATTTAGATAAGACAAATCCCAGACATAGCACAAATGTTTCAAAGATTGGTACTAATGGACTTCCTGGGTTTTCCTGGGTTGAACTGGGTTAGTACAGATCTTTTTCTTCACTGCAAAGTTAATTAAGATAAACTTTGAGGATTGGCCTACCTACCAAATTTTTATTCTCCTGGATACCTCAGAAGGGAATAAACACCCGGAAACAGCATTATGACAGCCTGTGAAAAAATATATATTGCAGAGCCTTTGGCATCTAGGTCCTTGGCTTGCTATGAGTAAGAGATATTGCTGCCTAGTCTGTGTGTTGATCTGTATGAAATGGTTTTTCAGCCTGTTTCTTAGTGGATTGAATTATAAAACTACTGGCACCTTCAGAATTGAATCCTGAAAGATGCAGAGCTCCGTCAGTTCCCACTGCTTAGGGTGAAAACTGATGATATTCAGCAACTTATCAGTACTCGGTCCCATCTGAGTTGCTAAGAGCTGTACAGGCAAGGGACTTCGAAGAGAGCATTGGGGAAGCAGATGGGATTCATGTAAGTACCTGCAAACATCACGTTTCTTCGGCAGTGAGAAACTTGAACATTAGCCATTAGCTTGTTTTCTGCCACAAACACTTTAACACAATATGCATTAAGAAGAGAGCAAACTGCCCTTCATTTTGGCCCACATTGTTAAAATTCTTGGATGAAGATACATGAATCAGATTCTTCACACTGCATTGATGTGATTTTGTTAGCCTCTGCCAAACACTGGTTCAGTAATTCCTAAAGTGCTTGTAGCTCACAATGCGAGATGATTGACAGCCATTAAAGTGCTATACCTTGCCTTTTGAGAGAGGAAAAATGCATTACTGATGAGAACTGGAAAAATTAACTATGAAAATCATGAAACTAGCACTTGATTACTATTGGCTCGAACAATATTTCTTTTTATCATGTTTAATCATGTGCTGAGACTACAATTCCTGTCCCATTAAATAAGAACAAGGAGACTATATAAAAACATCTATCTTTCCAGAATAAAAATTCAACTCTGCTTAGAGCTCTGCTGGTGTCTCAGCGAATTTATACGGATGACTCTCATGGCTCATCAGATCAGAATTGGTCTTTTATCCTTGTCTTCATGTTTCTGACCATGTCATCTATTTTTCAGAATTGTAAACGATTACTTCACTTCTACATCCAGCACAAAGGCTATTTTCTTTTTCTGGAGAAAATATTTCTCATTCTGTGTTTTTTTAAAGCTGATGCATTGTTTTCAAGGGCTCTGGATAGCACATCACATAACAAACCCAGCTCATTATTATGCATTATCTACTGCTGCTTGCTGCAATGCAATATTTACACTTTGGCATTAAGGCAGGAGACGGCCCTCGTTATGCAGCACAGCCACCGCTGATGGATCGACACAACGGTTTTTCAGAAACATGAAGAATTGAAAATGGTTCATCTGGGGATTGCAAGTGCTATGAATTCTTTATATCTAACAGTTGGCCTGCACTGACCCAAAGGATATTAGATTTCTTAGGAGCAAACGTGCTATGCTGAAATGTACTTAAAAAGCCTGATCTCAACGGTCTGCAGTGGCTGCCCCCCATCATCGTTGGCCTTTGCCAGACAGAGCATCCTCTCCCTCTGTGCAACCCTTGCTCCCTGCCTCATCCCTCCTGCTGGCTGCCTTACCTCTTCCGTGGGGGCTTTGTGCAGGCAGCAGGCAGGAGGGGGAAGCCAGGACACCATCAGGAGCTAGAGGAGGTTGCTCCCAAGCCTGGATTTTATTACCATGTCACTTGGATTGTTTTTACAGCTGGCAGGCCAGAGCGACCTTTGGCTGCCTCTTCTCATTTCTGTTGGCTCCTTCCCCATGAGTCCACATCAACTCTGCTTCTCTTGCTGTCTTTTAAAGGGCTGCTCTGCCATCGTTGCTACTGCCTACGGAGCAGGAGGCTCTGACCTCAGACTGGAAAATGGGGGAAGGGAAGGGAAGATGAATGCTAAAGGGCTGTGGAATGGCCCAGCACTTACCATGCCTAGCTGCTCTAAGGACACCAGGATGGAGTCATGTGCTGTCCTACTGCTGCTGGCATGGGACACCAGCGATTCACCAAGGGACAGGAAAGCATCACAGGTACCATCCAGGCAGGGAGATGAGCAGATGAGGAAAGGCAGATGAGGAGATGAGGAGAGGGAAATGTGGAGATGAGGAAGGACATGAAGTGACACCCACTTTGTGGGAAGCACAAGGCAAAAATCACCTTGCAATGCTAGTGAGCCATTTCTCTACCAGTTCCTCATTGAGGATTGTAAAGCACTTTACCTATAAAACTCTGCCACCATAGTATCATTCTACAGTTTGTAGGACTCGTTATCAGCCCTATTTCTTTTTCTTTTGAGACAGAGCAGTTGTCTCATGTCACTGTTGGCCAGTGAAGCTACTCACCACTTCAGATCATCTAACCACCAGACAATGCTGCTTCCCTGTAAGTTGTTGCCCCGTTCTCTCTGCAAGTTCCCCCAAATCTTTCCACACTTTGTGTCCCCAAAACATCCCTATTTCCACATTAGAAGCTGATTACTGAAAAAGCCTTTGTAGTAGCAGGGAGCAGGATGGGGTTTGGTTTTCTTTTTTCCACCTGGACTCTAGCAAATCTTTTGTTTCTGCCAACTCATGACGGTTTTCGAGACCTGGCCAGGTGGAAAGCAAACTTTGCATGCATTGCACTGGCCTCCATCACAAACTCAGACCTTATAAGCAGCAGAACAGCTCCCGGCTTTGCCACTGCCGCTCTTGTCCTTCCCCGCATTTCAATGAAAATTCAGAGTGGGTAGAGGAGAGAACAGAATTTGGGAGGATGGAAAACTGTCAGATAATTGAGAAAATTTTTAATTAAACTGTGCATTTCACTAATTGCCATGCACAAAGAGCTTTATTGTAGTGTTGCTTTGGCAACCTTAACTTTGAGTGTCCTGACATGCGATTAAAATCTTAGATTTAAATGTTTCATTAACAAAGAGAGTGGTTTATTTCACAGGCACCCACCAAAACCACTGATCCTAAAAACTGAGGGTCAGATTGTCACCTTGAATTTTAGTCAATGAGGGGAAGGATGGAAATAAATAGCCATGTAGATGACTGAAAGCCTAGGAGGGGGAGATATCCTACTCCTGACTTACAAATGCCTGCCCTCTTCTCCCCCCTGCCCCATGTCTTCCCACTCCCTACGGATGCTATACCAATCAGGCTTAGTAGCTTAAAAGGCCATAAAGGGAAAAATGTCAGGTGTGAGCTGCTCTGCTCAGCATGACAGGAGTTCAGATAAGAACACAAAAAATACCACATGGGGTTAGACATAAGGTTCATTTAGCCTGCTAACCTTTGTCTGGCAACAGCAAGTAGGAAATGCTTAGGATATGTATAGACTTGACCTTTCTCTCACAGACCCTCCCAGCTCCTGATAACCACTACTTAAACGTGTCCTTGCAAATCTCCCCCAAATGGTGTTTTTTCCTAGCAAAGACCTTCCAAGCTAGGACAGGCATACCCTTTCCTTTTTTTTTCCCCCCCGTAAGTGGCCACACTTCATCCTTTGAAGAAAAAATGATTGCTGCTTGTATTTGATGGAATGGGATCAAAGATTCAGGGCAGCCCTGTAGGCAAACAATGAAATAGAGGCATCCTAGCATTAAGGCAAGATGCTTTCTCCTTTCTTTTGTTCTTTCTGTGCCTTTTAAGAAAGAAAAAATAGGATACAGCTCCTAATATATGTTTCTATATAGAGATGGGGAACCATCCTGACACGTCCTTCTCTTTTCCCAAATAACTGTCCTAACAGCTTCATCCTGAAAAGCTGGGGTCAGATCACCATCTCTGATTTTAATCACCAATGGTAATGAATGGAAGAAGAGTCACCTGTATCGCTAAATTTCCATCAGCCAACAACCCTGAAATATTATTCCTCAGCTCTTCTTATGTCCTTTAATTTCTTTCAGGCACCGTTGTCATTTAAGTTACTTAGAAACACGATACAGTGGAAATATGTTATCTGTTAAATAATGGACTTACCCAGGAAAATGAGTTCTACATTAACATTTATCTCATCACTTACAATGCTGTATTTCTTCATTGCTCCATCCAACAATGGAGGTTCACTCAGTTCTTGGTTTTCCTGCATTTCATGAAGAAAGGTAAAAACTCAAATGACATCTAACATTTTGTGTAACATAGGAGCAATACACAATTTCCTGCCCTGCTGAGCAATTAGTTTATGCCCTAAAGAGTAGTGTTTGATTACCATCCTTACAGACTTACTTTGTGGTGTAACCGCCGTAAAATTATTGAGTTTTCTATTAGATGTAGTCACAGAATTTGTCTCAATGATTTCCAGTTGCAGTGAATTACCCAGAATTAACCATATCCTGCATGGCCTGTTCCATACTTGCTCTCTTTTGACTTCCCAGGACCATTCATGCATCAGGCCTGTAACAAGAAGACAGAAAATTTACTCTAACTTGCATGATTTTGAACACCTCAAACACAGCAAGATTGCTTCCTTACTAAACTGCTCACTACTCTAATTTGCATGTTTATTTTAAAATTCTCTCACATTTAAAGATTGGTGAGAACAGTATTTTGCCTGGTTTTTTGGTTTTGTTTTTGTTTTTTTTATATATTTATTTTACAGGTTTTCTCTATGCTGAATTAGAAGATAAGCTTTGGTAAAGTGAATTATTGCATACTGTGTCTCCTGTGAGTCTGGAGGATGCAAAGGTTAAAAAAAAAAGAGAAATTGTAATTTTAATTAGAGAAGTAGTATATTAGAATGAAAGGAACATGATAGGTATTATTTTAACTCTATCATTCGCATCCTATTAGGAGATATTCTCTTGAGAAACATCTTTTTAACACTGATTCTTTCCCGGTTCTTTTGACTAATTATAGTCCAAATTCACAAATTTTAAAAAGTGATTTTTTTCCTTTCATTTTTGTACCTGTCTACATGGGGTTTTCCCGAAATTTCTTTCTCTTTTTTTCCCTACTCCTTTTTTTTAATGATAGGACTATTTTTCCAGAGCCTCTGTTTCAGTCAAACAACATGGTATCAAAAATTAAAGAAATAATTTAAAATTTCCCAGTGAGTCCTACTGATCTTCTCTATCCTGAGTACTTTATCACAAGATTTTTAACATAGTTAAATAATGCAGTGCCAAAGTTCTGTAGACAATGATTCAAAAAGAAAGAAAATAATTATAAAATAAGGAGTGACTGAACAAGAAAATGCATGACACAATTTCAATACATCCACATTTTTCTTCAGCAGGATTAGGGGAAAATGTTCTCAGAGTTGAGAATTATTCCCAATTTTTAAATCTGTTAGTGATGGAGTGATGGAGCAGGGTCAAAACATCTATTTTGTATACCCTAATGCCTAAAGAAAAAGCTCCCAGCCTCAGCTTGTTATGTAGTTAATTATTGCTTAGAAAATAATAATGCAAGGCTGTTGTGTGCTGAATAAAATGGGTTTGCCAAGAAGAAGAATCAGGAACAGAGATCTTTCCAGCCCACTAAGAAAAAAACCCACCGTGATCACATGAGGTTTCATACTGATCATTGTGATCTACTGACAACGAAGTTGCGTGTCCTCACCCAAAAGGTCACAATAGAATAATGGTCATGGTTTGGAAAAGGCATTTTTCAATCACAGGTAAGAATATTGTTTCAAGGATGAAGGATCATAGAATCATTTGGGTTGGAAAAGACTATAAAATCATTGAGTTCCATTTTGGTCTAACAGAATTTGAGGTCCTACCTTCCACTTCTCATAGGTGACCCTAACATTAGAATTATGTATGGTTTGGAGAGGGACAGGTGAGAAGCCAGATTTGAGATGAAGGTGTCACTCTCCTTGAAAAAAGACTGTAGTGTAGCCAAATGCATAAATCATGGGCAAAAGAAAGAAAAAGTCAGAAGAAAAGTGGTCATATAGATAAGCAATTGTAGCATGTCTTTGCATTGTTGGGTCTGTGGTGTGCTTAGAGGCTGTTTTCTCTGTTAGGATCCTGTGATGGCACATATTTGGTACTTCTTTAAAAAACGTTTTAAAAGTAAAAGATGAGATTTTTCACATTATCCCCTGAGCAAGGCCTGAAAAAAGAACACCAAATACTGTGACTTGTTTGACAAAATCACTCTCCAATATCTGTTTTTAAAAATACACGCATTAAGTTTTGTAGCAATTAATGAGGAACTAAGGGCTCTTGGTCTTTGCTTGGAGACCCAAGGTACAGAAAGAAAACCTAGGATTTAGAAAATAAATGTACTATTGAAGACAACTAGCATATTTTTTGCATTATACTACCAAAATTTGTGTTGTCACTTTTTCTCTTTGCAAAATTTGCATCCCCCTCTGTAAAATGCTGTAAATTATATATTTTAAAACATATATGATTTTTTCCCTTTTGTTATGTTGTTCGATTCAATGCAGTTTAACTGTATTTTATCTGCCAGAGGTAGGAATTAAATAATTTCTCAGAGATCTAAGGGAAGCTGGAACTTTCCCCAGTTGCCTGCCTTTTTTTCTTTTTTGCACGTCTCAGAGTTTTGACATTTTCCCTAGTGACGGTTGCTATGCTCTTCCTCAGCACGTTGGCTGGTGATCCTTGTAATGCCTAAGGTGCTAAGGCATATTTTGTACAAAATATCATCCTTGCTCCCCCCCACCTCCCCGCCATTTCTTGGAATGGGACCTCAACTAGAATTTCCCCCTAGAGATGGTGTCAAATTTCTCATCGGCACACGGCAGAGTTTAAGCTGTTCAAAGTTATTAATGACCAAAGACATTTTGTACACAGTCCCCCCGCCCTGTTATCATCAAGAAGGACACAAAATTAGCTAGGTTCAAGTAACTACCTGATTCATTCAAGCCAATGTCCCACTTTTGGCAGATGTCAATGGAGGGTTGTAAAAGCACACAGAAATCTTTACATTTCCTAATAATCAGGTGTGCCGTTCCTACAGGGATGAGGGGGTGTATGAATATTTTCCTCCTAACAGCTCACAAGCCCAGTTTAACAGCTGATGTCTGTGATCACAAAATTATCCTTATGCGAAGTATAAATAAGAGAGAATGTATTTTCTTCTTGTCCGGTTCCATTTAACAGAGAATTTCACTTATATGTTCAAATAGCAAGACAAAAAAAATCTCTTTTCACAGGTGGCTCCTTACCACTTGTCATCTGTCTTTTCTCCCAGCTCAACCTGTTTTCTGAGCACCTGAATTGCCTTATGAAAAAAAACAAAAAAAACCCCAAACCAAACAAAACAAAACAAAAAAAAAACCCCAAAACAAAAAACAATCCAACACTGTTTGTCCTCGTTTTTGTGAACTCTGGCAGACTCAGGCCTCTGGGAGGAGTTGCCGGCAGGTAAAATTGACAGCAGGCTATAGCTGACTGCATGTCTGCTGCAAGGATCAGTTCCCACCAGGCCTGACACACGTTGTCACCCTCGTTTCACTAGCAATAAAAGATGCACGGGTTCATGGAGCTGTAGAGAAGAGATCTTTTCTGAGCATGCACCAAAGCTGACATACTAGGAGACTTGTCTTTTGTTAAAGCCCGGCACCAAATTCTATTCTTGAAGTCAGGTTGTGTGAAGAATTGATTTTTCGGAGTTGGCTGCCAAATTGGGGGAAAATAATGATGGTAGCAATGGAACAACAAAAACAACCCCCAAAAAACTGAGCTAAGCGTAAAACTTGGGAGAGGACGGGAGAGGGAAGGGTTTATTGCTGAAACAAGAAATGTCATTTTGCTCGACCCAAAATGAAAAGTTCTGTTACAAGCACTTGTAAGGCAGAAAAAAAACCACAAACGACAAAGCAATCACTGAGGCAACACCATCACCTGCCATTTACTCAGTAGCTTAGGAGTTAGCACATTTAACCCTGCTGTAAGACATCCCTCTGTCTGAGGAAGTCTGAACGCGTTCGTGCCTTTAATGAGGCTGCTAAGCTATATATGTGATCCTGAGCATTCATGATAACCCTGACTCATATTGTTCTGCCAAAAGAGAATACAGTCCAAATTTGTCCACGACTAGTTTTCATCTAGAGAGGATAGCAAAAAAAATAACTTCATTTTCTCTTTCAGCATTCAGTTTTTCATTTGCTACATTTTTTCCTCCTGCTGTGACTGAACTTTTTTTTTTTTTTTAATCTGTACATGATTTATCCATATGTCTGGGGGTGGGTGACAAACTTCATTTAAAGCTAAATTCTTCAAACAGCGTATAAGAATATTAATTGCTGTAGCCAGCCTGTTTCAAGAACCCAGGCTCTGATAATCGTGGTCCCCTCTGCTAATATCCCTGACTGATGAATGTCTCTGCTTGATGTTTAAATATACCCGTTGGGATCTCACACTATTTAACATGCATATAAGAGCATAAAAATAATCCCAGGGAAAGTCCTATTCTGAGAAAAGGGTACTGCATTAGTGTGGGCACTTTACTTGTGTTCACATTAGGTGTTTTGTCACAGTTTACCAGGTGTTGTTTGTACTGAATATGCACTATTTGCAATGAATCTGCCCCACTATGGTGTAACATTTAAAACTGGGCCAGAACATTGCTTTTGTCATTATCAACTGAGAAAAAAATTACACTGCTCTAAATTGCACAGAAAGATTCTGAAGTAGAAGTGATAAGAAATGCTATTCTGAGCAATCATAGAATATTTCTTAAACTTCTGTACTTGATGGTTAACTAATGCCTCTCTATTCTTTTTTAAATAGGGATCATCATATCAGTTTCTGACCACGGTTTATATTTCTAATCTGAAAGAAATTGTTTAAATGGAGGTAAATACAGGTGGAGAGATTTTTCTAGCAATCATACTATGAAGTTTATGTTGTATCTAAATAAAAAGATTATATCATAGAATCACAGTATCAAAGAATGGTTAGAGTTGGTAGGGACTTTAAAGACCATCTAGTTCCAACATCTTTATCATCTGTTCTAGAAATCTGGATTTTCTTATTGATTTCCATCACTATTTCAATAACAAACTTCATTCTATTATGTCCTAATCTTTTTTTTTTTTTTTTAAGATACTAAAGACAAAATCAAAGTCAACTACCTAATAACTATAACCTAGGGAAAATCTTCAAATTAACACACCTGTTTCCATGAACACAGTAACCATCTGAAATACACCAAAAAAAATTATATTATCCAGCCATGCCCTTGGACACCAATATATTTACTTTGAGGAAAACACTCGTGATACCTACCTAAATAATTAAAAGAGGAATTCTATCCAACAAGGCAATTTTCCAGGAGAATAGATTGTTTTGAAAAAAACATTCGAATACATCACAAGAATTACTTCTGCACATCATAGGCACAATGTGTTACAGGCCATCCTGCCCTGGAAACTATGTGGGAAATCGATGTACTATATGATTAAATGACTCGTTTAATTATACATTAAACTTATATGGGAAGATCATATTGGCTCAGAACTCTTCCAGCCATTCAGTCTGCAAATCACTAAACTTATCAGAAGAAAACTTCCTGTAGGCCAAAAACATTACAAAGGGATTTATATCATAACTGAGGAAGAAGATCAAACCTTCCCAAATCATCTCCACTACAACCACAGTAAATATTCCCACAATAGACTCATGAAACTTTTGATCTTTCACTTGTATTTTTGCAGGACATATTACACTTCATGAAGTTCACCAAAGGTCCTACTCATGAAAAGAAAACACAAGAATGAACAATGTATACAATCAATAATTGACAAAACCACCTCTGACTGGGGAGATTCTTTCTCCTACAAAACAGTTACTTGCTACTATTTCAATCCTGGTCACTAAAAGTGATTATAAAAGCCTTCTAAGGCTGACTTTGAGAATTAAAATTTGTGACTTGCTTGCTTACCAAAAACCCAAATTCAAATAGAAGCATGATTTTGTGATATATTGTAATGCTTCTCTCATTGGCCTTTAGTATCTGCATGTTTCTCTACAAACATCCCTTCCATTCCTTGGTACCAATCTCCTTTTCTAGTGTTTTGACCTGATACTTATGTAATTAAGCCAATAATTTGTTTTCCATTTTAATTCAGATTTAAACCTCACTACTTCACTTTTGTGTTCAAAAACATGTTTACTTTTTTCTACACTAATTAGACTAATAAAAGTTATCTTTACGTACAATTCCACTATGATTAAAAAATAGTACACATTTTCTACTTTTTAAAAAATTTTAGTAATTCTTCTGAATCATTATTTTGTCCTTTTATTGAATTAATCTTTTTTCAGTGAAAAAGTTCAATTGAAAAATTAAAAAAAATTACAAAACTTGCTCAAACTCTTAATTCATCTGTCTTTTTTTTTTTTTATTCAGATTCACTTGAAAGCCCGTATCTTTCCGTATTTTTTTCATAGAGAAAGATAGTTTTGGGAGGAAACTTTAACTAAAATCCATTTCAGTCTTTTTTGGCTAAGGAATTCTACGTGTAATTAATGTTGATGATTAAGAGTAGGAACGTCTTACATTACCTTAGACTTCTGCAACATAAATGCTTCTATTTGATCCAATTATCTTCATATCTAGGTAAAGCCGGTGGAAAGAAATTTAGATCATGATTCCTATCCCTTCCTTTAGCCAAACGCATTACAGTACAGACGTTTCAGTATTTGTCCAAATGACTTCCACTGACCCTGAACATTTTTAGATGCTTTAGATGTTTAGTTGAGAACAATCCACCTGCCAATATATCACTATTGGAGCAAGGAAGCTGGATAGAAGGTGAACCAAGCACACCATAGGAAGACTCAGCAGTGCTTACATTAGGTATCTACTTGTTGATAAACTTGCAATTTCTAACTTCACATTTCCTAAAAGAGGCTGATTATATGAGTTTTCATCCCCAGGATTTCCACATATGGCATATAGACTAAATATCAAAGGTCTCTGAACTGTGAATGACATTTACCCACAGTATACATGTCATTAACAAGTAGCTAAGAAAAGATTGATCTAGGCTCTGACTTTAAGAAAAGATCTGGCAGTTGTGTGTGTACAACTTGTGTTACCAGCAGAAGTATTATCCTTGTAAAATGTTGGGGCTTCATGTTTAGAGCTACATACATCATTTTGATTGGCTTTGTTGGCTAAATCAGTTGGTTTGGATCATAGGAAACATTGAATTCTTTTCTAAGCTATTTTTAAATAGCAAATGCACCAATCAAGGCTAAAATCTTAAAAGATGCCTCTAAAAAATTGGTGTATTGATTCACAGACTAATCACTTGTGTACCATCTGGGGTTACTCGTAACTTCAATTTTTGCCCATTTTTCTCTTGATTCAGAGCACAGCAATATGAAATTGAGTCACTCACTTGAAAAAGATGGATATCTCTACATTTGGCCCAAATGATAACTAAATACTATGAATGAATAAATATAATGACTAATACTAAAGTCTTAGCCTTTCTGGAAACTATATGTTACTTAAGAACAACAGTAAGTCCCTGATCCTTCTAGATAAGTCACACACCTGCAGTTTGTTGGCACACGATGGTTTCAGTCTCTGATCCATGTCCACTAAACTATTTTCATGAGGTAATACATCTCCACAGCAGTAATGGAGAGAAAATAATCTCAGAAAACCCGTAAATTTATTTTTGGGAACCCCTTGTTGATATGATTTCCATTCCAAGTCATTACACAGATCTGGACTGTGTGTCCTGCCTTTTCACAAGTACCTTCTCCTTCGCATAGTTGACACTACCGCCATGTTTAATGTTTCAGAAACCCTGGAGTGAGCCATTTGAATGATGATAGAAATAATTCTTTCCCCCTGAAAGTGTCCACTCCATTTGAGGCAAATTTACATGTTTGCAAAGTTTTCAGCAAATACCAGAGACACCAAAATTGTTTTGCTAAGCTGTAGTAGGAGTACTAGCAAACTCAGCCATTCCATCTGCTGCCTCCTCACTCCCCAAACACCTGCACTTAGCCTCTTTCTCCTTGGCTCATAATCTGCATAAACCACACAGGACTGAAGAGGGAAAGTCTGTGCCCTCAGTCACAGCTATTGTCCACTTCACAATTAACCCTTACCCGGTGTGTTAAAAGATGACTTTGTCTTGCTGGAAATTAGGGCACTTGAACGACGTGCATTTACCTCAGGCAATGGAGATAGCAGATGTAAGGTTGCAGTTTTTTGTTCTTTGTAAGGCTGCATTTCTTTGTTCTCTGCACTCACCAAATTCCCTGTGCATTCAGCCAGAAATTTATAAGGGCAAGAAGAGTAGTCTAGTGCCTCAAATGATGAATTTCACAGGTGTGCATACGAGAATAGAAATAATTATAAAAATGGTATATAAAGAGAAAAACATGCTGCAGGTACAGTTTAGAATACCTTAGAAGAAACACTAGTTAGGAGGAAACAAACCAAAATTATTGATTTTATTGAGTAAGCAAAAATGATGAATTTTCTTCTTCTGGCAGGTGGCAATAGCTTGTTGAATAGTTAAATGGTTTGGATTTAAAGATATGGCTGCACATTATTATGCTTTATCACTGTCATATTAAAGCCTGGAAGACTTCATTCACTAAATGAAAACCAGATTAGAAGATGCCATTTTATTTGCGAATAGGTTTATACATTCAAAATTATCCTTGGCACTTCAATGCTAATACCCCTCCAGTGATAATTTCCAGTGTGTGCAGTTTAAAACATTGTCAGTGGAAGACAGAGAGATTAAAACTTCCAAGGACGCCAATTATTTTAGCAACCCTCTCCCCTGCTTGTGTCATCCACTGTTAGAGTAGAGGCTGCAGTTTTTGTGCTTTATGACATATGGCTGGAATGGGGCTCTCCTTAGTATATTACTTATGCAGCTTGATATTTGTCTTGTATGATTATTTTTCCTTCAGCTAAAGATAATTTAATCACACATTAAAGCCATGAAAATTCCATTGCTTTTGCAGACTAGATTCTCCAGATTTATAACCTACTTACCTCACATGGTTTTGTTTTGAGATTTTGAGATTGGCTTTATTTATTATACAGTCTATAAAGTAAAATTATTCTAAATCACTCCTGTGGAACCATGGAAATGAAACCTTGGATAGACGAGAGGATTTTTATGTCTTTTAATTAGAGCTTATGTTGAAACTTCAAATGCTATAGCAAAATGTTCATTGAACAGCCTTTCTCAAGCTGACTACAAAGGACAGACCTCAGCTGTTCAGAGATGAGATGTCTCAGCTTTTAAGTAGTTTTAAATGACAATATCAATATTCAAAATCCTTAGCTCTTACTTAGCCAGGGGCTTTATGGAGGAAATTTGTTGCTTTATCCCCATTTTACAGCCAGGCAAGTTGAGAGGAGCTGAATGTTTGAATTGTTGTACTTGCCTCCTTTCTACAGCTGCTTGGGGGCAACACAGTCATGAGGTTGGCCAGGATTTACTTACAGGCTGTCAGTCGGAAGTCAGGCAATCATTACAACTTGCTAAAATTAATCCTTATGCTTCAACATTTCAGCTAGTCAGCTGTGATGCAGAAAGTTTGGTCCACCTCATGCACAATTAGCTCACAGTGTTTAGATTTCTTTTTCTTCTTTTCTGAAGCATCAGATAACCCATTCTCTGTGTTTGCAGCCACCTGGACATAGCTGTTACTTATTTTCCCTCCTGTTCCCTGCCTGTGGTACATGATTTAGTCTTCTGAAGACTGAAAAGTTTCAATTTAACTAAAGTCTTTGGGCTTAAGATACTGCATGGATGTGAAACATAATGGGCTGCAATATGTAAGTGACCTGACTAGATGATCTAACGGTACCTTCTGGCCATAAACTCTATCAAATTATTAAACCTATGAAATTGTGGAACATAAAATATCAGATAATGTTAAAACAATGGGAGTGGTGGAAACTAAGCATCATGAATATTAGACCCCCCATACTTCGTTTCATTAAACTTCAAGCACTAGAATTTCCCTCAGGCAATACCATTATACAGATAATAAAAAAGAAAAAGGAAGAAGCTTTAGGGCCACTTGACCAGTATCTCCCCACATTTGGTAAGTGCACACACTAAAACTAATTTTCAAGGAATTAAATGCCTGAGAGTCAATCCAGCGAACTAAGTAAATCCTGTCTCACAGAACACCTGCAATTCAGTGGGAAGAATTATTCTCAACACCACTTCAAAAAGCTTATGTATGCAAATTTACCTTGACATACAGACAGGTACTGATACTATAACTCTGTCTTAACTGTTAGTGACTATGGAGTTTTTGGCAGAATAGGGGAAGAAACTGCTTTTTAAATTCGGAAAGTTTTAATATTTAGAGCAAGCACCTAGTATAATCAAAATACTTTTATTTTCCTGTTACTTCAGCTAACAGTTATCATGCACATATGTGTTTATTTATTTATTTTATTTTATTTATTTATTGAAGTCAGCTTTTCATAGTAATTGTTCACATCTCCCAGGGAAATGTGCTATCATGTGCAGTGGAAAACTAAAGTTAGAAAGGCTTTGAATATTGTCAAATTGAAGATTTATGGTATTTGCCCTGATCAGGCTTGTTTTAGTCTATTCTCAATGTCAGACTACTCTCTTTCTCCTCTATTAAATACCCTTACATAGAATCTTCATATGTGTTTGTCCTGATCCCAAAAAACGTGTTGTAACTCTTCTATATACAAGGTAACATGCCACATAAATTTTCACGCATATGTATTTATAAATTTAGAACACAAAATGCAGAGATATTGTCTTATTAATCCCTGAATTTCAGTAACCATGTATCTCACTGAGTAGGTGCAGCTTAAGGCAGATGCCGCACTCACGGGGCCTTGATCTGGATGACAGATAGAATGTCACAACTCCTTTCTAGTCTAATTGTACAAGATTTTTTTCCCTTTCAAGCAGGTGATGAGATGGTCTACACATGGTTCTCCTCCCTGGATGCAGACTAAATTCACATCCGGACCTTTAGATTGACAGAACTGGCAAAACCAGGATGACGGTCTGCACTGAGACCAGGGATCCACACATAAAGCCATGAAGAATCCTTTCTCTAAAGAGCACATGTTGTAAGAAGCAAAGGTTGGGATTTGAAATTTCTCCCTAGGGCTGTGTATGTATGTGGCAAAGCAAAATCTAATCTCTGGACTCCCAAGTCATTGCTCTCCTGCCTATATGCATTTTCATGGAAGTTATCTTCTACTGTAGCATATGTCTTGGTCATCACAAACAGGAACAGACAGGATGAGGCTATCTCAGCGTGGGTCCCCATGGCATGAAAATTTGCATGTTTGGTGTTTTATTGTTGATAAGATCAAAGGCAGTTTGTCTCTGCATATGCATATTGCATGAAAGCAAATATACACCTGAAATCTAAAACCCTTACAGGTGAAGTTTCTGGACTGTAGTTCAAAGGGGTTTTGACTGAAGGGTCATTAGAAATGTGCGAACAATATTTTTTAACTCCATGTGGTATTTGAAAGAGTTGTTTCTTTTCCCTGACTGAACATACTGAATAATTAAAGAAGATTTACATTTAGTAAGTCATGTGCATAGTGAAAGTATTTTATATGATTGCTTTTAATGTGGACAAAATTCACAAGTTCCCAAGCTCCTCAGTATTTAAATTATTTTTTTCCCAGTATCTTTTCTGCCTTCCACCTATAACAATCAGTCAACTTACATACCTTAGAGAAAATAACCTTGCCACATCACTTCAGAAGTGCTTTTTGATTTTGGTGAGTCCCTTTTCTGACTGTCCATTTGAAACACCGAGGAAGGCAAAGCCTGGAGAGGGAAGAAAGGCTGAACTCTGAAATGGCCTGAAGTCAGGCCATGAGAGCACTTCAGAATAAAAGAAGGTGCCCTGTTCACTGTTTAAGTAACAAATCCAGGCTTAATATTTTATTTCAATTTTGTCTTCTGCTGCATAACCTTGAGAAAAATTGATGAGACTTCTATACCCCAGTCTCTGTCTCTAAAGGGAATAAAAATAATGATAACAATAATAAAATCTGTCTTTGTTTTGAAGATAACTACACGACAAGATGGAGGTATTTGGGTAGTATGATAATGGATGTCACATTAGCTTAGATGAGTAATGAACTCAAACCTGTAGTTGACTGAAAAACTTAGACCCTGGGTTTGGCTTTTAGAATCAGAAATGGTTAGTCTTACTGTTATTGTTATTATTGTCTTTGATAACTTTAGATCTCTCTGTATGTTCTAGCAATTTGTACTGCATGTGAAAATTTTCACTATGAGCTTGGCATTTTAGTTCGAATTTGTATGTTTAACAGTGGCCATTTAAACTAATAGATATGAACTATTCCTAACAGCAGTTTATTTAAGATTATTTGTTTTTGTGATAAGAATGCTGGAATTATATTTGTAAGGACTGGACTAAACTGCCTGTGGGTATTAAGGATATCATCAACAAAACCACTGTGAAACAGGGTCCTCTTTCTGTGGTGAGCTTTATTTCTACCCAGTGCTGGCTCAATAGATAGAAGTTAATGAAGGACTTATCCTGGTAGATGCTCCATATCTACTTCTCTTAAAAGGAAAGAGGACTTTCTGGTGTCTGGTGAAAGTTTGACTACTCTGCTTACACCCATGACTTATTTTTTTTTCTTCTTCATGTAATATAGTCATTCTTTTTCAATGAGAGTTTGTATCGTCACATTAACTCATTAACTACACTTGTAAACTGTCACTGAAGCAAGCAGAGCTTACAGGAATCTGGACACAATGTTGGCTTTTATTGGTAAAATGCAATTACAAAGGTAATTGGCTCCTATATATCTGTGTGACACTTTCCTGGCACTAACTTCTCCCATTTCTGGATTGCCTTCCCCTCTTCCACTCCTCCTCAATATGTTTTAGTATTGGAGCCAATAGCCTGGTGACCATTCAGAGGTTATACTTGGCAGGTTTAGGACACAGATGCTGGGTTGCAACATTCAAGGATTTGCAAGAGTTTTTATACCAGGTTCTCTGAATGGTTCAGTCTCTTGGACTGACTAATTACAAAACTACCTTTAAATATGATGACAGTTAACTTGATGAGCTAACTCCATTTTGTAGACTTTCAGTTTCTTTTGATTTGTTTTTATCTGGAAAGAATTAAGTTCTCTCACCTTCAGGATCATGTTTTCCAAACATTTTGCCCAAGATGAGCTGATGATGAATTATTTTATGTAACTTTTTTAAGGATACAGTGCCTTGAAAGCCACCCACATAAGCCCCTATGCAGTCACTGAGACATATTACCATTTCTGCACCCTAGTACAAATAATCCAAAGTGTAAAAGTAAAAAACATGCCAGGTGGCTAAAGTGGGAAGTGGGGGTAACAGAATGATGTGATGTTGTCAATTCTTCACCAGTCAAAAGCAGTAATCACAGCCCACAAAATGCAAACAAATATAGCTATAGTCTCCTCCATGATTCTTTCTGAGAGCTCCCTTGAACAAGATCCATTGTAACTCAGCAGTTCCAGGATGAGGACAAACTAGGTACTGCTTCATGTCCCATTGAGCACTGCTGTAGACACAGATTTTAGCCTGAGCACAGGAGAAAAAATAATTAAAAAAAAAAAAAAAAAAAAAAAAAAAAAAAAAAAAAAGGTTTCTTGG
>VZSF01007420.1:57469-118816 GCA_013398295.1 Chionis minor | reverse complement strand
AAGATGATCAGAGAATTAGAGTACCTCTGCTATGAGGACAGGCTGAGAGATTTGGGATTGTTCAGCCTGGAGAAGAGAAGGTTCCAGGAAGACCTTATAATTTTTAATTAATTTAATAATTACCTTTTTTATATATTTTTTAATTAGCCATGTGGTTATTGTAAGCGTATCAGTTCCAGTACAGAAAGGGAACCTACAAGAAAGCTGGAGAGGGACTTTTTTTACAAGGCCATGTAGGGCCTTGTAAAAGGGCAAGAGGTAATATCTTCGAGCTGGAAGAGGGGAGATTTAGATTAGATCTCAGGAAGAAAATTTTCACTATGAGGCTGGTGAGACACAGGAACAGGTTGCCCAGGGAAGCTGTGGAGGCCCCATCCGTGGAGGTGTTCAAGGCCAGATTGGATGGGGCTTGGAGCAACCTGCTCTAGTGGGAGGTGTCCCTGCTCATGGCAGGAGGGCTGGAACTAGAGGATCTTTAAGGCCTTTTCCAACCTAAAACATTCTATGATTCTATGAATTCATCAGGACCTAAAATATCTGAGGGTGACAGGCAAACTTCAGAATACAGGTGAAAAAGCTGAGGCTCTGCAAGATATGTTTTTGATGTTGCACTTTGCCTAAGCTCATGTAAAACAATCAAATGAGAAAATATACAGCTGGAGAGTGTAGAATGCTCTTTACCACTCATTCTTTCCTCTTTACCACTCATTCTTCTTTCCCTCATTTTAACAAAGGAATATCTGTAAAATTTTCCGATAGAAAAAATTGTAAAAAATTGATTTCTTTTGGGGGAGTGCAAGTTGTTTTATTACTGACAAAACCATTTGTCACCTCCTTTTGGACCCTGCAGAGACACAGAGATGCAATTTTCAACTCTGGATCTAGTGAAGTCAGAGGCATTTATGGATGTTCACCCCTTCTGAAACTTTTGCCTTCTTCTCTAAATGAATTTATGCAGAAGATGAAATAATGTTTAGTTCTTTGCCAGAATACAAAACAAGCCAAAATCCACATTTTTTTTGGCCTTTGTATGTTGGATAAAAAGAAAAATGTCAAAATTCTTCCATTAATACTTGTCAGAAATTTTCCAGACTGCTGTGGAAGGCTCTATAATTTTGGTAGGTCCATATGCAATTAACACAAGTAGGCGTTCAATAATCAATAAACACATCCAAAAGCTTAATTAGTATGATTATTTGGAGTGGTATTACAATCTGTGCATGAAGTAACCTCTTTCTTTGCTGCTCTAGCGACCAGAAATTCTTCAGTATGTTAAGAGTTAAATAAGTTTAGCAACAAAGAGCAAGTCCAAAAATATAGACAAAGTGTAAGTAGAAAGAATAAGAATTAAGAGAAATCGGTGTTGTGCAAAGTCAACAAATGTTAGTCTGACTAAAGATTTTGTTAAGCATGAATTTAAGTATAAAGAAATAGTCTTACAAGATGAAAATTCATATTTAGCATAGGAGACAGACCAAAAATGTCTCTGTGTGTGTGTGTGTGTACGTGTTTGTGCACGTCTATTCCCACTGCAGAAGCTTTATTTACTTCTGGAAACAAAAATAACAATGTGACTTAATTCTCTTACTTTGCTCTGCAATTGGATATTTATGAATAGAATAATTGCGGCAGCAAATATGTCATGAGCGATCAATAGATTGTCATATATTTGTATAAAATATTCATCAGATAACTTGAAACTGAACAAATTCATAAAGCATGTTGTATCAACTTTGCTGTAGGAAGTATAAGTTGCATTGGCATCCACAGAAGTTCGCACATGTGAGCAAAGATGCACAATCTGGTCTGGGAAAATGTTGGTACTTTTTTTTCCTTTTGTTTATTTTTAAAAATTTTTTTAAGAGTAGGGAATTAGGTAAATAAATACGGTAGCAATTCCTTTTGACAATAATAGATCCTAAACTGCCAGAAAAATTTACCTAGGAACACAATGGATTTTCCACCACTCAAAGATATTAAACCGCATTTTTATGTATTGCAAAAGACTTGTTTGATGCAAAAATGACTGAGCAAGAAGCTCTTTTTGGTTTTCTGTGCTTAAGAAAGAAGTTAGACTGTAATTTTCTTTTCTGGTCCTAGAATCTATGAACCTATAATACTTAAAGTATATTTACAGATGATTTCTAAAAAAGAAGTGGAAATAGATTAATAATATCCATTATTAGCTGAACGGAATTTATTTGCCTCATACCATTCACTGTATATTGTCTACATATATCTATAAACATCATGTGCAAAAGTTATGGAATATTTAAATGCAGGTCTAATTTAAGTGAGCATAACCTTTGGATCTAAAAAATAAACAATCTAACAATAGGAAAAATTGCAATCTGTCGAGACATATTTGAGTTATTTTGCAGTAATTGGCTTGGCAGCAGCTTCAGTCACAGATTTCTGTTTCACAGATTGTCCCCAAATGAATAAAAGGTTTGCTTTGAAATATAATTAATACTGTGTTCAGCTGCAACACTTTCTCAGGTTGTCAACGGAATTTGAAGAAGGTAGTTACAAAAAAAAAAAAAATTTAAAAAAGGAAAGAAAAAAAAGAACAGGATGAAATAGCAAAGCTAAATTCAAACATGAGCTGAAGGACAGCAGGGAAAAACACAAAGTGGACTGAAATAAACGGCAGAAGTCTTTTAGGCATTTGTTTTTTATCAAATCAGCCATCAACAAATACTTCAATAATGTTCCATGAGCTATACAAACACTTTCATATTATCTGTTAAGGTAACATACGATGGTGAATGCTTTAGCTGTGTAGTGCGTATGCATTACAAAAGAGGACGGACAAGAAAAGCCTACTCTTCTAGTGCTAAAAAAATAAATATCTGCTTCACATACACATTCATTTGCACTTTAAAGCTGTGTGTAAGTGTTCAGGATTCAGAAAGACTGTTTTGAGAAGTCTCTAACTCAGAGTGCAATGTGCAGCACAAATGGAAAAGTGGGAGTAATTTTGATCCTCTTCACAAGTAAGGGGTTATTCAAACCCTGAGTCCTCAGCCGCTGCATGCTACGTTTGTTTTCCCACATTTTTTGCAACGTGAGATTCTGGATGGGGGCACAAGGCAGGGGATACAAATCCTTGTTGGCAGTGAAATGAAACCAGGGTTCTGGTGTGCAGGGTAGGGCTGTAATAGAGCTGGAGATGGCATCCAATCACGTCGCTGATGGCCCCAGGTCATGGGCCATGGACAGAGCTGGGAAAAGACCCCTATAGAGGTACTAACAGCTATTCTTGCCCTGGGACTCAGCACACAACCCATTTTTCCTCTAAAGACTACTAAGAGAACATGGGTCCTGACATTTTAGGTGCAAAAATTCTATGGCCACCTAAACACCAAATCTACATAGTAGTGTTTGTAAAACTTCCTTGTGACTTACCTGCATCTTTTATGCATTGATATTTTAAAATCTGTTGCTAATGGCTTGGAGTGAAACTCCTCCTCCTAAAAGAAAAAAAGGTACTAGCATTCCCTAATAAACCTTAATGATTGTGAATAGTTCAAATCAGCACAAGCCTTATAAAGTATAATGGGCAAACAATGCTTCCTTGAATATTCTTGTGTTCTAACACCTATTATACTGTTTCATGCTGAGTGGTATTCCCGAGCTGCTATTGGAAGGCAGCTCTGGTTGGTATGGCTCCTTAGGCTTAGAAACCAGGCTCCTCCCTGGTTTAGTTTTCATTAGAGAAGTCCACATCTGAACTAGTCACTCTGCATTTCCACCATTGCCAGTGAAGAAACTTCAAGTTTCAGCTTATCCTGTGATATATCAGATGGACCATTCTTTTTGATCAACAAAAGAGATGGCCACTTCAGACTCCTAGGAATTTAAGGTTGAATAAGAAGAAAAGTGCCATTCAGTGTGATTACATCTTTCTTGATGAACAAAATAAGCAATTGCAACAGTTGATGACAGAATAGGATTTCCTAGATGGAGAACTAGAAAGATATAACTAAAGGTATGAAATATCTAAAATAAGTTCATTTTTCTTCAGAACCCAAAAAGGCAAAATCCTCTTTGCTTTGCCTGGACTTCTGCTGGGTAAATTAAGCACACAGACAACTGTAAAATCTTCCTTATTGCTTCAGTCTTCAGTTGACTAGCACATTTCAGTGAGCTTTCTTCTATCCTAAGTGGCTGTGGGGAGCAAAAGTGTTTCAGATACCTGCACCGATGTTTGGTAGTCGGTCAGCACTGAGTGCTTTACTGGCCATCTTGGGTAGTTTTTTCTTAAAAATTGGAATAAAACCTTTAAATATCATTTGCTTCATTTTAAGTTAGGTTCTGTTTATCTAGTTCAGGTCATCTGACACGGAAGAGATAATAGTTTTGTGCCAGAGTGTCTGCATGTAACGTGGTATCGCTACACAGTTCACCAGGAGATTGATATTGTCAGAGACGATTTACAGTGAATTCCACATATTAACTAGATTCCTTTTCTCTTCAGGTAATTATCACAGAATAAGTTGCTTATGTTGCTAGTCCAGGAGAGTTTTGGGAGGGCAAAGTTGTAACTGTGGTTTGTGTGCATCAAGCTAGCTTCACAGCAGGGTAAGGATTAGCAAGAATCTGGTACTGAGACAGGTTGATGTACAAAATGAAGCTGTTTGCAAAGGATACTGTGAAAGAGCAGAGAGAAGGGGGAGATTGAAGATGTGGCTTAGTGTATATCCTAAATCTGGCTGGAAGATGGGCTTTGAACAAGCTGTTATTTTCCACATGGGAGTAGCATTGCTACAGTAAAATGCCAGATTTCATCCATCATAATGTCACAGCTCATATTAAAATGTCTTGAGGGACCTGAGGGAGGGATGGGCAAAAGACATCAAATCAATTTTCAGGCAATTGCTACGGTTTTCAGAACCTAAGCCCTATGTGATGGCGTTATGGTTGCACAAAGGGAGGCTATAAATAAGGTCCATATATCAAGAGAGGAAGTAATTTAGAAAAAGGCAGTTGATTTGACTTTTGCATGAGGCTGAACATATGGTGAAGTACAACCAGGCTATCATTCTATATATTCCTCACAGAGATAAGCACCAAGTCTATACTTATGAGAAATTAGCACATCAGTGTAGTCCTAAAAGTGACATCTCTGGAGTAAGGTACTTNAAAAAAAAAAAAAAAAGTTACAAAGATATTTTACATTTGCTTAAGTTAGCATTTAGTTATGAGACATGTAAGTCAAACACCATTCCAGTTACTTCTGGAAGCTTGAGCATTAAAGTTTCTGCAGAAATGGGACTTTTTTACAAGGTGCTTGTAAACACAGAGAATAGGAAATTAGCCCCAGGCTAGTCCTGCACTAAAAGCAAGAAGACATTTAAAGTTTATAGTGTACATAAACAAGCATAAATAGATTTATTATGAGTTTGTAAAGGCAATTAATGGTGTGCATACGACAGCATGCACAGGGCAATGTTTGTACAAGATCACCAAGCAGGTGGCTTAGAAGCAAATTGATCTACCTAATGGCCTTATATTTCTGGATACTGCATCTACTTAGGAACTCCTGTTTCCAGGTCTTTCTCCTGGAAAAGGACCAGCATATATGAAAATCTATTCAAGCCATCTGAGTGCCTTCATATTCCATCTGGAAAAAGAAAGATGCAGGTAGTTGTTTGTGAAGGATCTTAGAAAAAAATACCTGTTTCTCAGGTATGTGCCTGTGGATATTTACCTCTTTTGTGAGCCATGGAGAAGGCAGTGAAAAAGAAAACATCCTTGAAAGCAGGTCTATGAAGCTGGTTTTGCCTTAAATGGTCACTACGGTAGACAGTATTGACCTGCCACAATCACTAAAGAAATAATTTTGCCTGTTAATGTGTAGTTTTAATCTTCAGCAAGCAGACATAAAAATTTGCTACCCAGCAGCTGTTTATATCTTGTATAAAATTAGCAGCTGGCCTCAATCCTAGCCAAAGTGGACATATGGCTGAATAAAAAAACTACAATACTTAACACTAATTGACATACTTCTTGGCACCAGAGTTGGGTGAATAATTCAGGGTTTTTTCTGTTTGGTGGCCAAACTACAAAAAAGTGGGAAATTTGTTACAGTAAAATGTTTCCGCAAAAAGAAAAAAAAAAATACAATGATTTCTGCTCTATTCAAGTGTTTCACCAATACAAACCATGACACAAACATATAAATTTATTTATTTTCTTTCCAAGGTTAGTTGATGTTATTACTTCATCTTTTTTCTTTCAGTGTAGATCATTTGTTTAAGTACAAGAGACTGTTTCACAATATGAAGTCAGTTAGTTCTGCTGAAAGTAATAATGTTCAATTTTAAATAGTGAAATAAAGTACTATGACATTCTCAAAGGACTTCCTTCATTTTTCATTTTCTTCTTGGCTGAAAATAATTACTGATTTTGTCTGTTTCCAGAGATTTTGTATTCCTCCTTTAAAGCTTTTTTTTTCAGTAAATTTACTGTTCACCTTCAGCATAGACCTCATAATGATATCTATAAGTGGTTCCAGTATAAAGTATCTATCCTTTCCATCATGGTCTTTTGAAAAATATCCGTTCTGAAGCTGTGCTTGCTGTGGTCAATAACGGCTTCCTTATAATGAAGAAAGAAGTTGTATGGCTGTTAAAAAGTGTCTTGACCTGTAGAATATTTCTGAGAAAGAAACATTTCTGGATTTGAGTAAACAGATCTGTTTATCTTGGTAAATGGTAAAAAGAGTGAAAAAATCCTTCAACCCAATCTACAGTATCTATGTGTATTTCTCCAGAAACATTGGTTTAATGAAAATCTGGCTTAGCCTATAAACAGCAGAAAAGGTGGATTGTACTTTATGGACTATGATCTATTGTTCTCAGTGTAGTTAATCTGCCTGACAAATTTTTACACTTCCTGGAAGCATTAGGCCAAGTGCGCTCTTGCTATGCCCTGTATGCACATGCAATTATTTGTTTACAACTAAACTCCTCGAAGGTTAGAAATACGTGAAAATTATCTAGGATGACAACTCGTACCTGGCCACCATATTTCTCATGATGTCCTCACCTTCTCATTATCCCATGATCAGAGCTGTTCCTAGTCTCTAACTGTGGCGGACGGATATGTTTTGTCTTAAAAATCGCTTTGCCTGGAAAGGTGCAAGCTTGACGATCCATTATCGTTGCCTGCCGACTCAGGAGCATAATTGGCAATAATCACAAAGGAAGCAAATACTGACATCCATCTCTGCAGAAAGAGGACAGCTAGTTCCTCTGTCATGCACCATGGTTTTGCCTGTTGCCGAACAATGGCACCAGAATGCACCCAGCTTGCAAACCAGGCCCCATCTACCATCGTTGAACAGATGTTTCCTGGAACTGGGCAAAGACTTTAGGACTGGTACCACCAGGAGCTTGAATGGGGACCCCCATCACCAAAATACCAGAAGTGAAGAGAACCAACAGGATGCTGCTGGATCCACAGGTGGTGATATCTCTTTTTCTCTTATCTCTCTCTCTTCCTCTTGCAACCTCCCTCTATCTCCTTCTCTCTTTCTCCTTAGAAACTTATTGCATGGGACTTACTTTTCCAATCCATGTTATCCTGTTAAGTAGTTGTCAGTGAGTTATCGTTTCTACCTATATACCTTGTATTGTTTCTAGTTACATAGTTGTTGTTGAGACATTGTATTAATAAATCATAAAATTGGTCGGTTGGTGTCGTTTCAGCTTAATTCTGTCCCAGGGGATCACGAACTTGGTCATTAGTCCCAAGGGGGAGGGAACGGCTCACTTTCAGGCCATGACAATGGCAAAGAACGAGATCCAGATTGCCCAGAGAAGATGATGTGCCATCAGGTAAAGGATAGACCAGAACTTCCTATCACAAGAATATTCTCACTCTGCAGTCTCCTCATATGGACTTCTCAGGATGGAAGAAACACAGAACCAGGAAGCCAGAAAACCTTGCAGACTGTGAACTATTAAATTTAACAGTTCAGATTATCTGCATAGATATAAAGTCACCAGCCTAAAGGATCAATACCTCTGGTACAGGGGAGGCTGGCTGTATTGTATAAGGTGACACTGTGGATTTGTCCCGCCACAGCATCCCTGCCTTCATTTGAGCAATGTAGAATTGCAGTACCTGCCCATTCTCTTCCAAACAGGAAGTCAAGCAGGGCAGGTTGACTCAGTTGTATCTTTAAGTAAATAATTAATTTAGAACTGGTTAAAGGCAAACAATTATTTTAATATAATGAAGAACTTCAAGTGGGGTGCTGGTAATGAGATTTTTGGTTGGTTTTAGTTGGATTGGGTTTTTTTTGTTTGTTTATTTGTTTTCTGTCTAGTGTGGACATACAAGATGCTCTGCAGGAAGCCAGACATCTTTTTTTTTTCTGATGGTTCTCTGACCTTGGGCCAGTAGCTTAGTTTCTCTCTCAGGGCAACTGCCCGCTCCATTTGCAAACTAATAGTGATGCTTACGTAAATAGTTGCTCTGTGATATCTGTGAATGAAAAATTTGCAGCCCTAGTTGGAGGCATCACATGGTAAAACTCTGCAAAAGCCAACAGCGTTCTATGGCTTTTTACTTGCTGTGGACCAAAAGAGCATTTCATCTTATTGCAGTGATGGGTTAGTTAATTAGTTTGGTTAGCCATGCAGTAGAACTTGGTTTCAGGAGATAGCTACCTCCACTGCTAACTTGCTTTAGCGATTAAGTTCTTTTCTAAGGCTAATTTGTATATTTTGTCCTCCTAGAATCCTTCCCTGATTTCACACCATTAATAGAAGTAATGCTAGTATGCCCAGGTCTTATTTAACAAAATGCATTAACGGATCTTTCTGTGCAAGCCCGATAATATAGCATTAAATTCAATTCAGCTACTTGAATGTAAGTGTCTGCTGGCCTCTAGTTACCGTTCTGAAAGGTCACAGGTCTCCCTTAGGTCCTGCATCGTGTTTGCCAGGTCTGTACAGATGTCGTGGATACCCCCAGGCATCTCAAATGACACCAGATGTCTATTCATAGGTAAGTGAATGTGTCTCTAAATAGTAGATTCAATTCCAGGTTCAGATAAGGTGCCTAGTATGTAGTGTTCACGAATGAATTGGGATTCTAACCTCCCATTTTTTTCTGCAGAGCTTATAAATCTCTGCAGCTCATCAGATGTAGGATTCTGCTACAGGGACCAACTGAATAGCCCTCATTTCCGTTGAGCTCAATTTAGTTGACCACATAGACATCTCAGAATCACAGAATCAGAATCACAGAATCACCGGGATTGGAAGGGACCTCTGGTGATCATCTGGTCCAACTCCCCTGCCACAGCAGGTCCACCTACAGCAGGCTGCACAGGATGGCGTCCAGGCAGGTTTGGAATGTCTCCAGTGTCAGAGACTCCACCACCTCTCTGGGCAGCCTGTGCCAGTGCTCTGCCACCCTCAAAGGAAAGAAATTCCTCCTCATGTTCAGATGGAACTTCCTATATTCAAGTTTGTACCTGTTACCTCTTGTCCTATCACTGGGCACCACTGAAAAAAGACTGCCCCCCTCCTCCTGGCACCCTCCCTTTAAGTATTTATAAGCATTGATGAGATCTCACCTCAGTCTTCTCTTCTCCAGACTAAAAAGACCCAACTCCTTCAGCCTTTCCTCATAAGAAAAATGTTCCAGTCCCCTAATNTTGTTTCTAGTTACATAGTTGTTGTTGAGACATTGTATTAATAAATCATAAAATTGGTCGGTTGGTGTCGTTTCAGCTTAATTCTGTCCCAGGGGATCACGAACTTGGTCATTAGTCCCAAGGGGGAGGGAACGGCTCACTTTCAGGCCATGACAATGGCAAAGAACGAGATCCAGATTGCCCAGAGAAGATGATGTGCCATCAGGTAAAGGATAGACCAGAACTTCCTATCACAAGAATATTCTCACTCTGCAGTCTCCTCATATGGACTTCTCAGGATGGAAGAAACACAGAACCAGGAAGCCAGAAAACCTTGCAGACTGTGAACTATTAAATTTAACAGTTCAGATTATCTGCATAGATATAAAGTCACCAGCCTAAAGGATCAATACCTCTGGTACAGGGGAGGCTGGCTGTATTGTATAAGGTGACACTGTGGATTTGTCCCGCCACAGCATCCCTGCCTTCATTTGAGCAATGTAGAATTGCAGTACCTGCCCATTCTCTTCCAAACAGGAAGTCAAGCAGGGCAGGTTGACTCAGTTGTATCTTTAAGTAAATAATTAATTTAGAACTGGTTAAAGGCAAACAATTATTTTAATATAATGAAGAACTTCAAGTGGGGTGCTGGTAATGAGATTTTTGGTTGGTTTTAGTTGGATTGGGTTTTTTTTGTTTGTTTATTTGTTTTCTGTCTAGTGTGGACATACAAGATGCTCTGCAGGAAGCCAGACATCTTTTTTTTTTCTGATGGTTCTCTGACCTTGGGCCAGTAGCTTAGTTTCTCTCTCAGGGCAACTGCCCGCTCCATTTGCAAACTAATAGTGATGCTTACGTAAATAGTTGCTCTGTGATATCTGTGAATGAAAAATTTGCAGCCCTAGTTGGAGGCATCACATGGTAAAACTCTGCAAAAGCCAACAGCGTTCTATGGCTTTTTACTTGCTGTGGACCAAAAGAGCATTTCATCTTATTGCAGTGATGGGTTAGTTAATTAGTTTGGTTAGCCATGCAGTAGAACTTGGTTTCAGGAGATAGCTACCTCCACTGCTAACTTGCTTTAGCGATTAAGTTCTTTTCTAAGGCTAATTTGTATATTTTGTCCTCCTAGAATCCTTCCCTGATTTCACACCATTAATAGAAGTAATGCTAGTATGCCCAGGTCTTATTTAACAAAATGCATTAACGGATCTTTCTGTGCAAGCCCGATAATATAGCATTAAATTCAATTCAGCTACTTGAATGTAAGTGTCTGCTGGCCTCTAGTTACCGTTCTGAAAGGTCACAGGTCTCCCTTAGGTCCTGCATCGTGTTTGCCAGGTCTGTACAGATGTCGTGGATACCCCCAGGCATCTCAAATGACACCAGATGTCTATTCATAGGTAAGTGAATGTGTCTCTAAATAGTAGATTCAATTCCAGGTTCAGATAAGGTGCCTAGTATGTAGTGTTCACGAATGAATTGGGATTCTAACCTCCCATTTTTTTCTGCAGAGCTTATAAATCTCTGCAGCTCATCAGATGTAGGATTCTGCTACAGGGACCAACTGAATAGCCCTCATTTCCGTTGAGCTCAATTTAGTTGACCACATAGACATCTCAGAATCACAGAATCAGAATCACAGAATCACCGGGATTGGAAGGGACCTCTGGTGATCATCTGGTCCAACTCCCCTGCCACAG
Organism: Chionis minor; assembly: GCA_013398295.1. Classification (NCBI taxonomy): domain Eukaryota; kingdom Metazoa; phylum Chordata; class Aves; order Charadriiformes; family Chionidae; genus Chionis; species Chionis minor. The sequence continues at coordinate 107,458 of VZSF01007420.1, read as the reverse complement.
CAGGTCCACCTACAGCAGGCTGCACAGGATGGCGTCCAGGCAGGTTTGGAATGTCTCCAGTGTCAGAGACTCCACCACCTCTCTGGGCAGCCTGTGCCAGTGCTCTGCCACCCTCAAAGGAAAGAAATTCCTCCTCATGTTCAGATGGAACTTCCTATATTCAAGTTTGTACCTGTTACCTCTTGTCCTATCACTGGGCACCACTGAAAAAAGACTGCCCCCCTCCTCCTGGCACCCTCCCTTTAAGTATTTATAAGCATTGATGAGATCTCACCTCAGTCTTCTCTTCTCCAGACTAAAAAGACCCAACTCCTTCAGCCTTTCCTCATAAGAAAAATGTTCCAGTCCCCTAATCTATTATTATTTGAGATGCTTGAGTGTACTTAAGACATCCTCATGGTGCTTATACATATGACTTATGACATACAGTGACCTATACCTCTGGAGGAGCAGTTGGTACCTAGGTGGGATGCTCTATGGTATCTCAACTGGCAGTACATGTTTAAATATAGACAACTGATGCAAACCTGACTGTATTGGCAAAAGACTTGATTTAGTTGCTAAAATAGGTATCTACTGCCAGTTAACATGGTAATCCCTTCAGATCCATAAGGCTGGCAGATGTGACAGAGAACCGAAGAACAGAATCACAGAGTCACTTGGGTTGGAAGAGACCTTCAAGTCATTGCGTCCAACCATAAATCTACACTGCCAAAACCTCACCTAAACCATGTCCCTCAGCACCACGTCTACCTGTCTTTTAAATACCTCCAGGGATCGTGATTTCACCACCTCCCTGGGCAGCCTGTTCCAATGCTTGATAACCCTTTCAGTAAAGAAGTTTTTCCTAATCTCCAACCTAAACCTCCCCTGGCACAACTTGAGGCCATTTCCTCTTGTCCTGTCACTTGTTAGTTGGGAGAAGAGATTGACCCCCACCTCGCTATAACGTCCTTTCAGGGAGTTGTAGAGAGTGATAAGGTCTCCCCTCAACCTTCTCCTCTCCAGGCTAAACAATCCCAACTCCCTCAGCCGTTCCTCATAAGACTTGTTCTCCAGACCCCTCACCAGCTTCTCTGCCCTTCTCTGGACACGTTCCAGCACCTCAATGTCTCTCCGATACTGCGGTGCCCAAAACTGAACACAGCACTCGAGCTGCAGCCTCACCAGTGCTGAGTACAGGGGCACGATCACTTCCCTGCTCCTGCTGGCCACGCTATTCCTGATACAGGCCAAGATGCCATTGGCCTTCTTGGCCGCCTGGGCACACTGCTGACTCATGTTCAGCCAACTGTCCACCAGGACCCCCAGATCCTTTTCTGCCAGGCAGCTTTCCAGCCGCTCCTCCCCAAGCCTGTAGCACTGCCTGGGGTTGTTGTGACCAAACTGCAGGACCCAGCACTTGGACTTGTTACCTCATCCCATTGGCCTCAGCCAATCGATCCAGCCTGTCCAGATCCCTGTGCAGAGCCTTCCTACCCTCCAGCAGATCAACACTCCCGCTTAATTTGGTGTCGTCTGCAAACCTGCTGAGACTGCACTCAATCCCCTCGTCCAGATCATCAATAAAAATATTAAACAAGACTGGCCCCAAAACTGAGCCCTGAGGAACGCTGCTTTAGACCTGATGCCAACTGGATGTAGCACCGTTCACCACAACTCTCTGTGCTCAGTCATCCAGCCAGTTTTTTACCCAGCGAAGAGTCCACCTGTCAATGCCACGGGCTGCCAGCTTCCCTAGCAGAATGCTGTGGGAGACTGTGCCAAAGGCCTTACTGAAGTCCAAATAGACAACATCCACAGCCTTTAGAAGAAGACAAGAAGACTCAGGCCCCTCTTTCACAGGAGATGGGTGTCAAAATGTCCTGAGTTACCCACAGTGTCATTAGATGTATGTTAGACAGCTGAATCAAGCCCGGTGTCTATACTGTATGGAGCAGGAATAGCAAGTTCTAGGTCTCAGAGAAGGCCCTGCAGAACCAAAACTAATTGTCGAAATCTGGAGCTGAATGCCACCCAAAATATGGTGATCACCTGAATCGGACACACACTGAACCAATAAAGCCTTTAAGTATGCCAGCCAGAGACCTAAAAATAGCCTTTTAGGCAAGTATTAATATGCACATGCTTAAAATTCAGCATATGCTTAAGTGATTTGCTGATTCAGACCTTGAAGTTCTCGGCCAGTCATTCCCTCTGCAAAGCTCAGATTAAAAAAGCATGTGATTTTCTTTTTTTTTTTTTTTAACTTTCCCAAGGCAGGAAATAATTTCTCACCTTTTTAAGTGCCTCTTGGCTGTAGGTACTGTAAAAATTGTTACATCTTATGGAAGTGTCAATTAGAGACAATAATTACTTGACTTGCCTGCTTTAGCATTAAAATGCCTAGAACTCCTTGTCCTTGGCAGCTGGAATTTTTATTTCTATGCTTATCTGATTTAGATATTTTTATTTTTTTTATGGAACCTGATTTAACAATCAACAAGACGGTTGCCCACATTGTAGAATTCCACTCTTTTATAAACTAATATTCCTAATGTCTTTATTTCATTTATTAATTTTAGGAATTCCTTCCAGGGTAGTTCATATGATCACTTTATGTAATTTAAAATAATTCATATTAACTGTAACATAGATTTTATGTAAGATATGCTCCTAGATTAAGTATTTTAAAATTATATTGAATTTTCCCATCTCAAGTAGTATTTTCAAGGAAAATTAAACCAGTCTATACTAATGAAAACTTAATTTACTTTAACTATATGTGTGTAAGAGAAATGGAGTGCAAAACAGAATTATATTTTTTCATATAACTCTGAATAAGTTTTCTGGTGTTCAGGATGAGGAAGTGGAAAAAATCCAAAATACCTAATGCATTTTGACTTCTTTCTGCATTTTTGCACATCCCTCTACAATCTTAAAAATCATAAGGGTATTTTTTTCTAGAATGCTTTTTTGAGCTTTTAATAATTCTCATGTGTAAAATAAAAGTTCTGGTTTAACTGCACATTAGGTACTTTCACTGGAAAAATACTTCCAACAAAATTCTACGAGGTTTTTTTGACTATTACAGAATATTTTAGGTTTTTTCAGGACTATTCAACACCAATTCTGTCTAAAAAAGTGTATGCATAGGTGGGTGTTGATTAATGGTGCTAAAAACACTTTGTGTAGGATCTTATGCTAATTACCTTTTATACCCTAACCTGTGTCAATTTTAACAATCTAAATTAGCATTTTCTCTTAGGACTAGAGGAATGTGAGAATTGTGAAATTGGCTCAGTAAGCTGAATTAACAGTGTGAAAATTGAGATGTTCTGTCTTCCCATATTAACATCTGCTGCTTGTACTAAATGTGATGTTCTAATCTAAGTGATGGAGACATTACCCCACCCTCTTGGAGGGGGGAAAAAAAAATAAAAAGACAAAAAGAAATAGGAAGAAAAGATGGGGTGGGGAAAGAGCAATAAAAATCTTGCTACATTGTAAAAAGTGTAATTGGTGACAATTGTTATCGGCAGTTCCAGGTAATCATGTCTGGAATAATGGATTTTTGACATGCAAGTCTTGAAAATTGGTTGCATTATTGTTGATGCAAATAGTTTAGTTTCTTTCCTATTACTGCTGTAGTATAATGGAACACAATCTTATAGGCAGTGGGTGATACAGAGAGCATATTGCTCAGAGAAAATCCTGATTACAAATGGTTCCATTTGGTTTATTTTATATTCTAATAGGAACATAAGTCTTTCTGGGTTCATTACATTATTAAAATAAAAACCCATGTTTCTGAAGAAAATAGGAAGTTTTTGTTATTGTTTCTTCTTCTAAAATACTGTGAGGATTATTCAGATTTTAAGTTTTAGACGTTGAGTTGATAAACAGCCATAATCAATGGCAGTGAGAAGAAATTTGTGTTTTCAAGATATAATGATCTCTTCCAGACTTGTGAACTGCCCATTGTTGCTCATTATTATCATAATCAATACTGCCTAAAATATTTCTGGTCTGCCAGGATGATATTTGTGAAAGAAGCAGCATCCAGGCAACAATGACTTGATCCAGCTGAGTACAAGTCAAACTGCAACATCCTACAGGCTGGACTTATTGCTCCTGGGAGCATGAGGTTGGAATTAAAAATACCTAAATCCAGTTGATGCTTAAAGATTCAACTTAGTTCCTAGAATTCAGACACATTTATTGGACTTTTTATTTAGATGTTTTTGTACTTATTTCTAGAAATTAAATAAAATAAAAATACAAAAATCCAATGACTCAATGACAACAATGACTGGAAAGGCATTGTGGGTATTTGGATGCAAAGAAAAGAATCATAGAATCATCTATGTTGGAAGAGGTGTCTAAGATCATTGAGTCCAACCATCAACTTAACCCTGCCAAAACCACCACTATACCGTGTTCCTCAGCACCAAGTCTATCCATCTTTTAAATACCTCTAGGGATGGTGACTCCACCGCTGCCCTGGGCAGCCTGTTCCAATGTTTGACAACCCTTTCAGTGAAGAAATTTTTCCTAATATCCAAGCTAAACCTCCCCTAGTGCAACCTGAGGCCATTTCTTCTCATCCTGTCCCTTGATACCTGGGAGAAGAGACTGACCCCCACTTCTCATCAACCTCCTTTCAGGTAGTTGTAGAGAGCGAGAAAATCTCTCCTCAGACTCCTCTACTCCAGGCTAAACAACCCCAGTTCCCTCAGCTGTTCTTCATAAAGCTTGTTCTCTAGACCCCTCACCGGTTTCATTGCCCTTCTCTGGACATGCTCAGCACCTCAATGTCTTTCTTATAGTGAGGGGCCCAAAATTGAACACTGTATTCGAGGCACTCACCAGTCCTGAGTACAGTGGGACAGTCACTTCCCATGCCCTGCTTGCTACGCTATTCCTCATACAAACCAGGATGTTGTTGGCCGCCTTAGCCACCTGGGCACACTGCTGGCTCATATTCAGAGGTGTAAACCACACCAGGTGGGTGATGTTATGTTAACTTAGCCTTAATGGGACCAAGGATGCTCATGGCTGGTTGGTAAAGCCCGCTCCTGTAGGGCTCCAAGGCTCTGTGTGTCCTCGCTAGGCAGAAAGATATGGGAACACCAGAAAAACGTCAGTCCCAGAGCCTGCTTCCAGATCACAGCTGTTTCATAACAATGCCGATGGCTTGAGCTCTTAGGGCAAAGGGAAAGGCTGGGAAAATCTGGTTCAAATCCTCAATTCATATCCTTCACTGCTTGGCAGGAAGGAGAGAGGGGAAAGAGTTTCCCATTTCTGTCTTCCTTACTGCTTTTGCTCAAACTTGTAAGAATGAGTTTGGCCCCCAGTCATCACTTCATTAAAATAAAAATCCTTCCTGACAGCCCAAATGTGATCTTTAAAATCTTATTGCTTGTCAGAATACACTTTTGTCCTATTTCTAGCCAAGAACATTTTAAATTATTTCTTTTTATTTTTTCATCCCTGCAGCATCGCTATACACAACCTTTCAGAATCATTGTATCACTTTCCAAGAATTCAGTTCAAATTGAATTTCCAGATCTTAAAGGGACTCCTGACAAAACAGATTACAAACAAAAAAATACAGAAAGCAGCATAGTTACCCCAATTATGGTAGTTACATTCATACTTCTTTGTAAACTAGCACAATCCAAGAGACCAACAAAATAGTTTTGAAATGTCTGGCTGAGTGAAAATGTAAATGAGTTGTCATCCCATTGGTGTTTTAGAGTTTAAGCATGTACTTCCATTAGACACCTGCTTAAGTGTCTATCTGAAGTAGCACTTCAAAATGCAAGCATCACTCCAGCCCGAGTTTTGCTTATTAGAACTAAATTTATGTGGCCTTCGAGTAAAGCCCAATGTGTGAACCCCACTCTGTACTTGTTACCTCAGTGTCAGGATGTTCAGTGTTCACTATACAGTGTTCAGGGAAACCTCAACTTTACTGCTTTTTTATTAAGATGCATAATGACCCAGACAGGGCATGAAGAGCTCTAATACAGTAACAGATATTTATGTACTCATGGCTGAGTTACAGGTGTGTTTTACGGCTGGACTCGATGATCCTAAAGGTCTTTTCTAACTTAAATGATTCTATGATTCTATGCTTTAGTCTGCTGTAGAACTTACACCGAGTTTGAGCCAACTAAGCATACAGGCTTATGCACCAGGATTGACTAATTTCTTGTCCAACTCTATGAGTTAGTTGTTCCTAAACATACTATTTACATTTTCTGTTATCATCGCTTGAACATCTACAATAAGAGTGTTGCTATAACCTGACAATCAGATACTGGTAGACATAAAATCAATTCTTAAGCACCTGTGAATTTTCCCTGGTTTCTTCTGCTTTCTCTTAAAGAACTGTAAAAGTGATAAATTGCCTCTTAGTTTGTCACCAGAAGGGATTTCTTCCCAAACACCCAGAAATGCTCAACAGTATCATGTGCCATAGTTGCTCCACAACCTAAGACAAATCTTTTCCTGTGCTAACAGGCAAGTCACACCTTTCAAACTACTTTCTTATGTTGCTGAATATCACAATTCATACTGACTAGTCACTGGACCTGTCCATCAACTGGAAGCAGATTGATATGTATCAGCTTTGGTAGTTCATCTGCTTTCTCCTTGCAAAGTTCACAAAGACCCACCCTGCGTGATCAGTTGCCCCTAAAACCATCCGTGGTTAGCATCTCTCCAGACTGAGATATTTAATCAATTATGTCCAGAGCTGTGATAAAAAGATGGTTCTGGCACTGTCATATTGCATGTGCTTCAGTGCTGAACCTATTTGGCAAACTTGATTTTTATTAAATATATCTGATTTATGTTCTACAGTCTCTTGGGGGTAAAAAGACAAATTAATTTAATAATAGATTCACTTTCTACCAACATCTGTTTGCAATCTGGCCAGGCTGTTATAAATATCATTTCTCTGTGTATCAAAATGAAGTCTTGTATAACTTATACTGAGTTCTAGAAAAGATTCCAAAGCTGTTTCTCTTGGAAAAGATCTTATCTTATCTTATCATTTTTAATTTTATTTATTTTATTATTTAATTATTATATTAAATTTATTTTATTTCTTATCAAAGGAAGGGCCCTTTGATTTTTAGAGATTTTTGGTGGTGGACGTCCTGCTTACAGTCCAAATACCTGAAGTGGTATCCCTAAGTCTGGCCCTAATTAGTTAAGAAATTAATCTGCTGGGTGCTATTTGTTCTGTCTTTCTGCTGATGGAGACACCTGTGTCATTTAGTGGGACTGTTATTTTAAAAAGGTTGCTTTGTCATTTATGTTGAGGAAAGCCAAGACAAAGCCAAAGACTCTACACTCCAAGAAGAAAGTAACAAGGTGCATGATAATTGTGGGTCAGTTCATTCCACAGACTCATCCCACACCTCCTGCTTTCTTTTTTTCCAGTATAAAACTGTTGCCTTGTACATGAGAGGTGACGTTATTACATTTCACTCACAGTTAAACCAGTCTGCATCTGACCTGTTGAGCTGGTCAGGGAATGAAGCCTGAGGAGCTGGACCCAAACAGTAATTCTGTCAGGAGTCGCTGGAGGGGAGAGAATATTCAGTGAAACCTGAGCTCCTTATGGTCCCTTGGAAGAAATTACTACATTCTTTATCACTTAACATTTCCAAGGCAAAAAGGAATTGCTACTAAGGCTTAGCCCACCGTTTCCAAAACAGATAAATTTTCACATCAGTGAATTTTTTTGGCTTCCTAGTTCCACAGTTCTTTGCCCTCTCTGCAAATTCCCTGTATCTGATTTCTCTATCCTCTTCAGAGATTTTACTTTTCCTCTTCTCATCTCTGTCATTTCTCACTTCTCTCTTCCCCTCACACTTCTCCGCCCCCACCCCTCAATGTGAAATTTTTGCCTCTGGCCCTTCTTTTCCAGGGCCTGGAAGAGCCATCACCAGAGAAGGTGATAGTTACTTCTGACTCCCTTCAGAGTTGAACACTCTATTTTTTCAACACTATCTTCCAGCCTTGAAACATTTATTTATCTCTTGAATTAACAATTTCTTATCAATTTTTCTCATGAAAGCTCTTTTTCCTTCCTACATGCTCCTATAGCATCACTGGCTTTAAAATTTACAAAGTACTACAGTAACAATCATAGTAAGAGTCCTACATTTTTTTCGTAAGATTAAAATGAGTTCTCAGACTCATCTCACACCTTTCTTTTTTCTTCCATTGTGGTTCTTATTTATACATTTTTGCCCCATTTTGCAAACTGGTGTAATATTTTCCTGCAAACCTGTCTCTTTTCTGATATAATTTCTGGAGTTCCTTCACCTTTTTTCATTTTGGCTATTGTGCTCAGTGTTTATACGCATCTATCTGGAAAGCTGGTTGGGAAACATAGGCCAAAGTGCCAGAGGTAGAAAGACAACCCTGCCAGTCCTCACTGACATGAAAGATTTGCACCACTTTCTTCCATGGCTCGTCACGTCCAGTCAAAGTCAAAAGCTGAACAAGGATCTCAGGCCAAACTCTGACTAAAAAGAAGCAAAGGTAATATGAAGATGATGCACATCAAAGGATATGACTTCCTAACACATCTCTCAGCATCCACATGATTTGTTTCAGGTTGTTACCATTGTCTACTACTTAAAATCCTTTTGCATTCCTGGATGCTCTGTTGCCTTGGCAGCAAAACATGTTATCCCAACACATAGCTGGTTTTTAAACTGCATGTGTCTTACCAATCTCTGACTGAATGCAGAGCGTGCCATCAAAAAGAATGAAATCCCATGATCTGAAGAAACAAAACAGAACAAAAGCTCTCTGCAACACTACGAGGAAAAGAGTAAGAGTTAGCTGGTCATGGCAACCCAGACTTCAACTCTGTTCTTTCCTTATGTCTATATGTGGGGTTTGACTGGACTGTGCAAAATTCTTACCCAGAAAAACATCAGAAGAGGTCATACCATTACTGTTTGTCATTATATTTAATTGGTAAATTAATGCCTTTGTATTTTAAGGTAGGATTGCAATAAGAAATCTCATCTAAGCAAAGGCATTAATTAAAGATCTATGGAGAAAATATACAAATTACATTGTTTAAACTTCATCTTTTGGTTCTCTTGTCACAAGAAACAAGAGAAAGGAAGGAGGCGGTCACCGTCTTTGGGGTAAAGGAGGAGCACATATCCCAGATTAGCTTCTCTGAGGGACTTTGGTGTCGTATGTAACATCAGAAACGGGAAAGCTGTGGCTCCCAGCCAGGATTTCCCAGGTGTGTCAGAATCTTACAGGATGGCCAACCAATCACCATCATATGATGCTGAAAGAGGATTTCATACTGAAAGAGGATTTTTATTGTAAAGGAACATTTAATTATTATTTCTGTTTGGTTTTCTTATTTTTGCGCTTGCATAGGGAAAGTCTAACTTTGAACGCTCTGGCACAAGGTAAGCACCCCACTGCTTCCCTCACAGCCAGTCGTTGCTCAAGGCTAGACTGCACTTTCCAAGCATCTTTCACCTAACAGACTGGGGGAAAGTGAGGTCATGAGCATCTGTAGCTGCAAGATTCTGGCTGTAATGAAATAATGCTAATTGCCCAATTGCTGAGAAGTTCATCTCTTGACAAGTGTTATCTTGAGTTTCTTTGGCAAACGGTAAGGTAGTGGATAGAGTCTGAAATACAGGGATCTCCACAAACCCACCTACCACCTGCAGCGCATCTGCTTAGCAACAGTGGGCACAGTGAACTAAATGTTTGAAGTTGTATTTAATATATAGCTGAACAAAAGCAAATTCCTAGTCCTAACACTCTAGTCACCACACTCCAAATTTATTTAGGGTTGACTTCAGAGCCTTGAAGAGTGGTTTCTCTCTACGTGACCCTGCCCATGACAATGCAACATGATGCTGATTAGCAGCACAGGACCAGAACAATTTGCTAAATATATAGAAATTTAGGAAAATTTTTCTTTAAGAGATGAATTTCTCATGTGAAATTTCTTCCCCGTAACATAATAATAACAACCCAGTGAACTGATTTTCGCTGGACATTGCTGTAGTTCAATACTCCTTCAACTTTATTTTCTTTACATAGTGTTTTCCAGCCCTGGCAGACCACAATTCCATAAGGTACCACCTGACCATTTGAAGCCATTGGAATGAATGTGACCTGAGAGTGCAAAGATTTTTAAATAGATGGAGATTAATTACATGGGATTATGAAGAGGTAGATGAGAAACTAATGGAAAGTCAACAGATCCGAGTTTGACCTCTGTTCTGCCAAAACCCACCCTGTTGTATGATCTTGGACAAATCTATTTAAGTTTTTGTTCTTTCTTTGTTGGCTTTGTCGGCTTTGTCGGCTTTGTCCTTTCAAATACAATGCTCTCTGGGACAAGGATTGTTTTTTCCTGTGTCTGAACAGTGTCTAATACAAGTTCGAGCCTTGGTGAAAATCTTCAAGTGGAATTGCAAGAATAGTAATTATGGAGTCTTTGTATCCAGTGTCACAAGCCCTTAATGAGTTAATAGAGAAGTGTCAGTAGTAATACTGAAGGAAGGACAACAGATACAGCCAAAAGGGGAAAAAAAGCACCTTCAGTACTTGAAAAAATCCACAATAGAAGAAGAGTTTCTTGTGGAGTCTGTTTTATTTAGACAATAAGACATTTGTTCAAATTACAATAGACATTCAAACACTTCTTATTAGAAACTTTAAAATCCTGAAGGAAGCTTTTATTTTCTTTTTTCCATTGAAGTCTACAAAAAAGGGAGAAAGGTTCTTGCTTTCTTATTGCCCTGACAGAGTTTTCTACCAGCAAGCGAAACATTTGCTAAATATAACGTTTTACTTTTTAAATCCAAATCTTTTGACCATACCCATTGTTTATAAACATTTTCCAGTTTCTTCAGTGTCCTTTCCTTTTTCTAAAAAGCCGCAGCTACTTAAAGTGGAAGCTAACAATGAGGCTCTGAGCAGTGCAGTGTACCAAAGGCATTGTACTGAATATCCGTGTGTATTTGAGAAAGATGAAAATGATAGAACCTAAGTTTGTACTGCTGAAAAGAAAAGCATACAATTGTGCAATTCTATTGATATAGAAATGTACTTTGGGTTCACAGGCTAAGCCTGATGATGGGGAATGAATGTGTTTACATATCTTAATTTCTTTGAAGCAGAATGTTTACTATTTTAGCTCCTCGCTGTGAATAGAGAGTAGGGCTTATGTGGTCACTGAAAGCAACAAAGGATTTCAATGAGTTTGCAGCATAATTTCCCCGAACTTTCAGGATGGTGCAGCAGTAGGAAAATAGCACATCCAATAAGCTGCTTTTTGTGAGAAAGCTGGAGTTACGAAGACATAGACTAAGAGAAGGATCCTGCAAATGCTTACACTTTTAAGTAGTCTTAATGTTTTCTCGGTTCAGGGCCGCAAGCACATAAACATGAAGCATTTGAAAAGTCCAATTCACTTCAGGTGGACCAGTTACACATTTAAAGTGGACACATGCTTGGTATTCTGCTGGGACGGCATGCCCAATCTGATACTTACAGTGGAAAATGAGGAATGCATTAGATGGTCGTGAAGAGAAGCAATCTCCAGGACAAAGGGATTAGACCACAGAAAATTCCTCCTCTTGTGGGTAAAAACTAACTTGCAACATTTATCTTTAAAAGTTTCAGAATGGGTAATATTTTCAGCAGCAAGTGATGTCAGCATGAGTTTATTATCATTTTAATATACTGGGAAAGAGTAGGGAAGTGCTCTCTTCCCCGAGTGATCCCACTGACATTCACGTGGGTACAAACAGGCCATGAAAAACTCTTCTGAACATATCCTGTTTCCCTCAACACTCTCTGCCCCTCTCTGGTACCCTCCCGCTCACCTGAGAATATCACAGCAGAAATATTTCTGGAGAGCCAGTTCTGAAGTCACATCCGTATCTGCCACACACCCCACATTCTAAACCCACGTGTGTACCTGACACTGCTACATCTGCCCTCCCCCTGTTATGGAAAATAATGCTGTGTGGCTTATCTGGTGATATTTGTCACATTTCAGAATAAAGGAGGCTGGGGCAACACTTGCAACACCAACCTGAAAGGGTAAAAGAGATGCTTGGGCAGGATGAGGATGTCCAGATCTCATAGACCACAGCTACTTGTCAGTGCTGCCTGGCCCAGGAGGTACCTAAATAACGTGGTGTCCACATTACAGAGTTTCCAGATTGTGAAGATACCTGAAACAAAAGAATGGCTTCTTCACACTGTGCTACAAGCCTATCATAAAGCAGTTCATATTATTTGCTTTCCCCAGGACTGCTGGATCTAACTTTGCCGAACCACAATGTCCTTGGGGTACTGTGAAGTCTGCTTGGGTTTGGCCCCTTATTGACTGAACTGCATTCAACAAAGAGCCAAAACTGGGAACACACACAAAGTATCATACCTCCCAAGTGTGTTCTTAGTCCTAGGACCAGGTGGGAGCTCCTGCAGGTCATTGGGGAAGCTCTTTGCTTACCCCATGCTCCTCTGCTGTCTGACCGGCTCCTCTCGGCAGAGTGCTCCAATGGGGAGAAAACCCCATGAGGTGGGTGGAAACAGGGCTTGTCAAGAGACAGGGCTGAAATTGCAGACTTGGTTATTCTCCAGCAGTATATGGAAACAGGGAAGTTATTTGCCCTTTCTCCCTGTCCCATATCTTCACCTTTTTGGCTTCAGAGGGTCCCTGATGCATCCGTGCAAAAAGAAAGATTCACTCGGTTCTTAAGATTCATAGCTTCAGGATTATCTTTTAGTGATATTTTCTAGAAAAAAAGAGAGCACACCCTTGAAATGTCAGTCCTGCTTGACACAGTTAAGTATTACATGTCAGTGCAACTTGCTAGAGACACTGTAGCAAAACATTAGATTACACATCTTTGGTTCTGTTCCCTTATTCTGCCTCACAAAACTGGGGAACGAGGTCCAGTGGTGGTGGTTTTGCCTTGGTTTTTTTGAAGATATTTTATTTATTTGTGACTGTCCTCATTGCTTTTGGAAATACAGCTAGCTTCCTATATTTGGAGTGCTCTCTGCAGACATCAGGTGCTTAGAAAAAAACGCTAAGAAAATTCACAAAAGCTGTCGGCTCTCTTGCACAGCAGCTGCCTGAACAGATAGAAGGTTAGAGATTCTTTTTGGAAGTGGACAGGCCTTTGAAGTCGGTGAAATAACTCTCCTGGTTTAGATTCAATTTTCAGTCAATTGCTGGTCAGATTAGCTGTAGGACTGCTAGTGTCTTACTGGTGATGAGCTACAGCAATTAGATGCCTGAAGCTTGTCATCTCCTTGTTAACAGGCTTCTGGGTATGCCTGCAGCCCCCTTATTTGCAGAAGACTGTAATTCAAATGACATCTGTGAGTTATTTATAGGAAACCGGTACTGGAGCTGCAACCCATATAAAATCAGCCACTGTTTTAGTTCCCTGACTGAGACACATTCTCCAAGACTCCCATTCTTCAGGGTGCTCCTGATTTTAAAGATAGGGTCAAGGCTGACCCGTGGTTTTTATTTTCTCTTTTGTCCAGCTGTATTCAGAAATCTTTCTACTATTCTGTGTTTAACCTCTGTTGGAAGCTCAGTCTTGGGCATGCTGGGCATAAGAAATTGAAAAGCATGCAAAAAAAAGCAGGGGTCAGCATGCAGCCTCAGGACCCCATTGGTAGAGAGCTGCCGGCCAGCCTTGCAGTGCCAATGTTTCTCAGAGTACGTTCTTTCACAGAGCTCGTAAGGAAAACACTCGGGCACTGGGAAGGAAATTCAGAAGCATATCTGCTCAGTCAGCTGCAGAGATGGAAATGCTGGGTAACAGCAACTTCAGCTGTGTGAAAGGAGCCGCATCTGCCCTGTCACTCATAAGCAGACACATTTTCTCTGGTTGCTGAATTCATCCACTGGTGTCATTATGCTGTGGATCATGCCTGCTCCCTTTTTCTCCACGGTGGCACCAGATCAAACTTTCTTGCTTTCCCCTTGCAGCACAGAGGAATCTATCACACCGGTTCAGCTCTGGCTAGTCCAGCAGGATACCTTCTGGGCTAAGCCCACTGAATAAATACAGCAAATTTGGTTGCTATTATTCATTAGATTCTCTTTTCATAACTACCCTTCATTGCCACTTCATTTCCCCTTCCCTCCTAAAAATTACCTGGAAAAATTACCTGTCTAATCACAGACAGATGTTTAAATTTGAGTTGAACAAATGTAATTAGTGTGTAGAACTAAAAATTAGAATGGTGTCAGTCCCTTATTCTTAATATGTATTAGAAGTGTTACTTAAGCATAGGTGTAATTTACTTCAGAGTATAAAATTGATCAGATCAATGCATATCAAAATGATGTACGAATACTGAGATTGTGGTAATTAATTAATTAATCACTTAAATGTATATTTAAAGTGTCGATTAACAGAGAAGAGCTAGGAAGTTCAAAATTAATCAGTAATCCACTGCAGATCCAATCTGTGGATCTTTCAGAATTCTTTACAAATACTAATAAACCAAATATGTTTTGACTTCAGAAAATAACCTTAGAAGTATACTAGGATCCATTTTTGCTGCCACTCAGTTATCTCTAGGGTAAACGTGTTTCTGTTATGTGGAGGAAGATGCCACGTTGACACATCCATTCAGGAGTGCCAAACTCTGATCTTTCTCACTGCTACGTTGCTTCCAGTAAGAGGTGCTGTCGCCGGATCTTAATTAAGCCTGCTGTTGATAAATCTCAAACCAGATTAAACACAACACATTCTTCATTGCTACAGACATTACTCAGTGACATTAGGAATCAGAAGTAGAACCAGTTCCTACCTATAGGTATATTTTGATATTGCAAAACATTTAGGCTGTCGTGGTCACCTCTGCACACCTCAGGTAACCATTGTTATCCATTTCCATTTCCCATACTTGTGCAAGTAAGAATTTATATATTTCTTTTATGCCTTCATATACTTTATACGCACATATTTGCTAGTGGTCTAACCTCCTACTCTAACAGAGGTCTAGCCAATACATTGGATGAAGTCTAGAACCTAACTTCACCTCAAAGTAGACATTTATGACTGAGTAGCTTTCTACTCTCCACTGACTGTATTATATATATACGTCCAGGGACTGTAACAAGAGACGATACATCTAGTTCACATACATATAGAAATGTACATCTCAACACTTAAGTAAAAACATCTCAGTGTGCCTGTTGAACATCACTCCTGACCTTTCAGCAGTGCCATTTTTCCCAGTCATATGACAATATCAGTAATATTTTCTCATAAAACCTTAGTTTCTTGAGTCTGAATTTGGCTTACATTTATATAATTCTTTTCTGGCTTGAAGGATGAAAAGCATGAGCACACATACAAGATTTAGTTGCGCACATGAAAACACATGAGCATAAGTTAAAAGAATTCAGATTATGGTCAGAAAAAAATTCCAAACCAACAAACAAACCAAAACCCCAAAATCCAGCAATTTTAAAACCAAAATAGCTAATTGGGAACTTCCTAACATTTGGACTGGCAGCGTAGATAATTATTTGAGTTTTTGATAAACCACTTCACCCTCTTTCCATCTACTCACATAATGTCTATGGAGGAGGACTGGCAAAGGAGTGATTCAGATCAGGCAGATATAGACTTTTAACTTCCCACACCAAAATTTCATTCCATTAGTTTATCTAAAAAGTCCCTACCACCATGTGTGCACTGCAGCAAACAAATGACAACAATACTTCACTGGTATGGTAATAATACTAATATTTATGTTCTGGATGACAGTACACTGGTTTGGAAATTTAGGAGCCTTGGAATTGCCTTCCCAGCTCTTCTGCCAGACAACCATGAACCCTGCAAAGGTCATTCCTTACTCTGAAAGCAGCTGTTTTCCCAGCTTCAAAAGATTTTATTTTTTTTCCCCCCTCCTCTTTGGAAGTCTTGTTTGCATAATCTGCAAATTCTCCAGGGTAGAGACTCCCTTGTTATGGACAGAAAGGGGTCTTGATCTCACAAGACCTCCTCATTTTGCCATAATACAAATAACATTAATCTCATAAGTATTTACCCCTGTTTAACCTGGTTATGTGTATGGACAAAACACCTCATTTGCTGACCACATTTTGAAAATTAGAGTTATTTTCTGAATTTCTTTCAGCTGGTGATTTAAATTCATTTTATGGTCACTTAATGATAAAATGTGAGCTTCACTTACAAAACAGAACTGTTTCACAGTTGGACTAATGCATCTGATATATGAACACTAATTTCCAAAATATTCATAGTTTGCTCCAGTGGCACAACTTGGTGTGGTCAGCATATTGTGGATCAACATTATCACAGGATGGTAAAAACTCAAGAGACCCATAAAAAGATATTAATAGTAGTAATAACAATAGTAGTAAAGTAGTAATAATAATAGTAAAGACAGTAGCAATACTGACAAAACCCAACTATACCATTTCAAAAGGCATTTTTACAGTTTAATATATACAGTCTTGGTTAACAGCTTGATAAGAAGTGTTTGATTTCACTATAATGGTTCTGTTTGAGTCACTGTGGTCTGTCATATTAGAAAGACCGCATAAGTCACTTGGATATAACTCAGAAATTTCCAAGTCATGGTAGCAAAGACAAATGGTCTGTAAAACACTTCAAAACATCATAGAAAAGCAAGTCTAAGCTTTCTGTGGGAACGTCCTCCCCTCATCTGATGGTAAGACAGTGAGCACAGGAGGACCAGTGGTCACTTGCTCCTGTTTTTAGCAGGACCTCACTTCTGCAGCCAGCTCTACACAAAACAGCCCAGACAGAGTCAAAATTTACTCTTTCTGTTCCAGATGCAGAAACAAACCCAAGACATGATGAGCTTGGCACTTACGTGATGGAGAAAAGCAGTAGTTATGGCACTGAGGTCAGAGATCTGAGAGGAAGGTGCATTTGGAGTCCAAATGTTGGAGCCTATGACTAGAAGATAGGGATCCAAGGATGGAGGCCTTCATGGAAAAGGGACCAAAGCTGACCAAAGGCTGGAAGAGGAGCTATACAATCTCACACATATGTTTTTGTATGTGGGACTGCATGCTTGCACATGCAGCAGAAAATAATAGCTCCTCTGGAGTAAGTTTTGTCATTTGGGCTGAGTTCTTTAGTAAATGCCCCCTCCCCTCGCCCACACACACACACAATCCATACAAAAACAAATAACTTGAATGCTTCATTCAGGCACCATAAGGCCTAGATAATGCATAAATTCTCTACTCATTATTTCTGAAAAATTTGCTGCTGCCCTCTTACCAGCTTATGCTGATTGTCTTCCAAAATAAGAAATATCCCTGACTTTAGCATAGAAAGGAAAAGACAGCGTTAAAACCTAAATGATGAAATAGCCAAGTTGATGCCAGGGGCAAGTTGGTGTAAGTCTCCCCCATAATTATAAAATTATACAAAAGAGAACTTCCTAATTTGGAACTGATTATTTTTTGACTTCATAAAACTACAGGGATAATTCATTCATTGCCCTTTTCTGCTCCCTTTAATTAGGTATTTTCGACAAGTCCCTTCTTCAGCATCAAAGTTGTTATAAAGCAGGGGTAAGACAAGCTTTTTTCCTCCAAATCTTTTCAGATAATAACAGTAGGATATTGAAAATATTTCCTCAATGGGGGAAAATTTCTGCATTTGCAGAGTGCCCCAACTTATATAAAACTGCTGCATAAAGGTAAATCAAAGTTAAAGCATTATTTCACTAAATACAATACCAAAATGTGACATAATACTTGTAGGTCATCCTAGTGCCTTCAGTACAGCGGTGTCCCACAGGATCTCTGACACAGTAGTGTTAGTAGTCCTGAGCATAACTGTTAGCTACCTTCCTCATCCTGACCAAATCTAGTCCCACATCTCCTTCTTGTTGTAAGACTGCCTTATTTGCAAGATTCTGGGAACCAGAGAGAGGGTAGTTGTTGTTAATTAACACAATTAAATTAATATTTTGGTTCAGAGAAATAAGACTTACAAAAGAATTAGCTATGGGTAGATCAGCTTGCTTCTCGATACCAGCACACACTAGATAAATTGCATAAACAGGCCCTGGAGCAGAAATGGAGGGATCCCCACTCCAGGATGTTACCCCAAGAGATTCTGGCTCACCCCAGCTCTCTGCCTCTAAAAATCTTGCATGCCTTTCTGCATCCTCTACAAATTTAGGTGTCACCTCCTCCTCCTCCTCTTCTTCTGTCTCTACTCTGCCTCCTCCTCCTCCTCCTGGTGTTTTGCAGAAAAATGCCTATCATCTGCACTGTTTTATGCTGAAGGTCAGTGTTTTCATTGTGTTAGGCACATTCTGAGTGTGCTCATCACACTGGGCCCCTAAGGGATGTGAGATAGAAGAAAGCTTTGTTAATGGGTCCTGGGCAGGCCTGGCAATCACACAATGATCCCTGCCAAAGTGGTGGCAGCTTTGGGGACAGCAAAGAGACTACCAGGCAATCTGGGAATTATTTAGTGAAAACATAGATGCCAGAGAATTTTCAAGGATCTAAATATTTATGGACACTTATTTATTCCTTACAGGTGACCTGAGAAACAAATGATCCAGTGAATGACTAAAAAATAATGATAGACCTGGAAGTCACACCCAAGTATCCAGAGCATCCAATTTAGTGCTTAATTACAAGTGCTTTCACAGATTTAGTGGGGCTTAAAGTTTGCACTTGATTTGCTGAATTGCAAATCTCCTTTCTCTTAACCTGACACATCCAGTAAAAAAATGCATGTGAGGAATCAGACTGAGTCTGATGCTGGGTATGTGTCCTTCTTCTTTGGTGTTAATTTGCAGTTTAATTCATTCTATTTTCTTCCATTGAATGTTTGTTTAGAATAAAAATGATTCTGAGGCAGTGGTCATAGTCATCCCTGCTATTGCCACAGACCATGGCAGGAGGGAAAGTACAGCCTAAAGCAGAGAAGGGTGCCTGGGACTTTACACAAGTTAAGGGAAAAGTGACATAAATACCTCCATGAATAAGTGAATAAAAAAAAATTTCCTGAAATTGTAAAGAGTATATGATATTTAACTGCTTGGGTTTTAACTTGCTGTGGATTTAAAGGGAACATTTTTAATGTTCATGAAGATTGGCACTGAAAAATGGGTAATGAGGGGAAGAGCAATGTTGATATTAACTTCCTTTTTTTTATATAGAATCCATTATTTCAGTAGAAAAATGTCTTCTTATATTCCCCACTAGATCTGTTTGTGATATTAAGGAAATGTCAAAAAACAAAGTGTCAGAAATGTTGCACGGAATTATGGAGAGGAGTAATTAGTTCAGGTATATGCAGCAATATACAATGCTCTGTGGCATACAGAGAAAAGTGCCATTTTGATTGTTGCTAGGAACGATAAAACATTTTCAAATACAGACAAGCTCCCCAAAGGCTTGAAACTCCAGTTCAGCTTCTCAAATTCAAAGTCAGTGAGTGAGCATGCCAAAATACAGCTGAAGGAAAAAAGAACCATGAATTTACAGAACATAGTCTGACTTTGATTTTTTTTTTTTTTCTTTCAAATTGTGTCCAACTGTCAAGGTTTAGGCTGGGCTGGCCACTAAACGAATGACAGATGTTCTCTGTTAACACCTTTCCCGTCCCAGAACGGAAGGGAGAGAGAATAAGGGAGAGTGACTTACGGGTTGAAAAAAACCTGAACAGCTATAATGAAATATTAACAATAAGGAAGATAATAGTATCAATAAGAAAATAAAAAAATATATACAAATATATACAAAACCAATATCAAGCTCTCGGGATGACAATCACATCACCAGCAAGCACTGGGACTGGACTTAGCTGCAGATGGGAACTGGATTTAAGAACTGGTTTCAGGAACACACAGATCAGGATCAAAGGCAGAAGAAAGACAGAGTCATTCTCGGACACTGGCCATTTAAGAAGAGACTTGACCCCTTTGAATCCTCAGCTTTTATACTGAGCATGATGCAGATGGGATGGAACACCTTGTTGGTCAGTTTTGGGTCACCTTTCCTGTTCTCTCCTCCCCACAGGGGCAACTCTTCCATGCTGTTCTTCTTCTGACCCTCTAATGTGACAAATAACAAAGTTATCTGACCTTGGTTCTTACAGGAACAAGTATAAACAAGAGCCTCTCTGCACACCATTCCTTAGTAATTACTGTAAAAATCAGGCATTATCACTGCTAGAAGCAGACACTGTCTGAAAAATATACTGTTAATTTCAGAGACTGCAGTCAGAAGAAACTTCACTGAAAAATAAAATTACTGAAAAGGAAATTGGTTTTGTCCTGTCTCAAGCCAGGACACCAAGCTAAATCATTATGGTTTTCCTCATTTTCAGCTGTTTATCATGAGAAGAATGAGTGCAAAATGCTGTTAAAGTATTAAATGCAGGGTTTGTTTAAACACTTAATTGTACATATTTACATATAAAGGCTTGATGGGCTAAGGGTAAAAAAAAAAAACAACAAACCAAAAACAAAGTAACTCTAAATCTCAAATAAAGTATACAAATTAAAGTTCAATATGATTCCACATTGGTAAGGCTGTTCTGGGGAGTTGCATGGACTTGATTACAAGGTAGTCAAGAATCATAATAAGAATTTACTGGATAAGAAAAATGCAGGAGAAATATTACTGTCCTTTTTCTTGAGATCCCAAAGATGATCGGACTCAAATATTAGTTATTCTGCTGCAAATTAGAAGCACACTAAGCACATCAGTGTAACTGAAAATAAAATTGGGCCTGCCTATGTTAGTCTATTGCTAATAATCCCACACTACAAAGCCCAAGCTTTTTCCTCGATAACTCTTTCAATGTAAAACAAGCTGTTCTTTGGCAGACCTGGTTGGTCTGTTCTCCAAAGTAACAGGCAACAGGGCAAGAGGAAATGGCCTCAAGCTGTGTCAGGGGAGGTTTAGGATGAGTATTAGGAAAAATTTCTTCACCTAAAGGGTCATCGAGCGTTGGAACAGGCTGCCCAGGGAAGTGGTGGAATCACCATCCCTGGAGGTATTTAAAAGACGGGTAGACATGGTGCTGAGGGACATGGTTTAGTGGTTAGTGTCAGGCTGATGGTTGAACTTGATGATCTCAAAGGCCTTTTCCAACCATAATGATTCTATGATTCTATGAATATTATGTGTTTCTATGATTGCTGAATCATGTCCAGTTTTTCATCCACCAGTACCCCCAAGTTCTTCTCTACAGGACTGCTCTCAATCAATCTATCCCTGAGTCTGTATTGATGTTGGGGATTGCCCTAACGCAGGTGCAGGAAGTTGCACCTAGCCTTATTGAACTTCACTATGGTTCACACGGGCCCACTTCTCAAGTTATCAAGGTCCGTCTGGTTGACATCCCTTCCTTCTATTGAATCAACTGCACCACTCAGCTTGGTGTCATCAGTAAACTTCCTGAGGGTGCACTGTCTATGTTATTGATAAAGATATTGTTACCAATTACCAATAAATAATATTGGTCCCAGTATGGATCTTTGAGACACACCACTCATTACTGGTTTCCACTTGGATATTGAGACATTGACTGCAACTCTTTGGACATGGCCATTCAGCCAATTCCTTATCCATCTAACAGTCTATCCAATAAACTCATACCTCTCTACTTGAAGTGCCAGAAGGTTGTGGAGGATCATATCAAAGGCCTTACAGAAGTCCAGGTAAATGACATCTGTAGCTCTTCCCTGGTCCAGTGATGCAGTCACTAGATTGTAGAAGACTATGGGATTAGTCAGGCATGGTTTGTCCTTGTTGAAGCCATGTTGACTGTCGCTAATAATTTCCCTGTCTTCCATACGTTTTGACACATCTTCCGGGAGGATTTGTTCCATGATCTTACTGGGCATGGAGGTGAGGTGAGGTGAGGCTGGATGTCTTTCACTGAGTATCTTTATCCATTTGCATAGTCATCTGTACCTGTGGAAGCTGGAGATAAAATGCAGTCATTCTGTATAGAGAGCATTTTATACATAGGATCACCGACAGAAATGGCAACCCAATTCACTGAGCAATGGAGGATCTAGCCAGCTAAGTATTCACTGAGTTCCTAATAACTCCTAAGCATCTGCTCAGGTGTCTTTTCATCTGTAGAAGTGGGAGTGAAGAACTGATTTAAAATACAACCAATGAATTTTACAATGTTTTTATGCTTTAAGTAACTCAACAAATTGATTTTTCACATGGATTATATATTGTTCCAAATTAAACAGAAAGCAAAAAGTCACATCAGTTACTTGCAGAAGAATGCGTAAATTACTCAGTCTCAATAATAATCTTGTCCTGGCATTTCTCTGTTGAAAGTAGCAGATTTTCTGCTAATTTCTTTATAAAGTCAGTCAGAACTTTTAAAATTCCCACCCTGAAAGTTAAAGAGGCTGAGCCAGCAAGGTAATTTTTTAAAGACATATCTAGGTGACAAGACGTTGGAGTAATCTAATGTTTAAAAGCTTGCCTTCTAAGACTGAGCAGATCTCTTTGCAGTCAGTGGAGAGAAATAGGCATCTGAGAGACATTTCAGCCTAAAACAGGTAACTAAGGTCAGATGAATCACCCCTGGAAACATCTATTCCAATAATTGACTATGAATGAACATCCTGCCTACGTTGAGTAGTTCAGACTTTAGTGCCTAATTTTCACATGCTTAAAATTCAGTGCAATGAATTCCACCCTCACGGACAAAGTTTTATTTAAAAAAACCCCAAAGCCCTAATGTCTTCTTCTTGTAGTTATGTATCTTTGTAAATGTAACAAAGATGGTTTTGAATATTGTACTTGGTTTGTCAGAATCAAAATAACTGAAAAGCTTCACTCAAAGCCTTCAGTCTTTTTTTGTGCTGTATTCATTTAGATAATAGAGGAAAAGTTATTCTAAAGAGACAGCGAATGAAATTCAAGAAAGTAATGTCCTAAAATGCAAGAGTGCACAACATGAGGCACTGGGCAAATTTTTAATCTCAGGGGCAGAAAAAAGTGAAATAAGAAAATATATGTCTTCATGAAACACTTACTCACCCAGTGGATACCCTGAAACCACTAAATCAGGGAATATCTGCTGGAACTAGATACAAGATACCAAACCTTATAGGACTATTACTGCGATAGCTTTGAAAACCAAAGCTAATTTATATTTTGTAGATTTTTAAAGGTCAGGTTGTCTGTTAAACTAATCAAAGAATTGTTTTCAGAGATTTCTCCTTCTAGGTTAACACATTATTGAAGAAAAATTTTAACACATTGAAAGGCACTGTAAAAATTATTGGAAAATGATGATACAAAAATTTCTATAGTGGTTTCCAGTGTGACAAAATTTTACCCTGAATAATTATGCCTTTTCTGGAAAGAATCTGTAGAGTTGTTCCAAGTAGCTGTACAGTGATTTTTTTCAAGCTTGCTTTTTCTAATTTTCAAATAATTTTTTCGATTATTGATGAATGAACATTTATTAAATTATTTTTTAAGTGTTCAAGGTTTTTTTCGTAAGGTAAATTGCAAATATTATAAATTCATTAATTGCAATTAATAGATAAGTGTAATTTTCATAACCAAAGTTGAAGTCACCAGAAAATTTCTCAGAAATTCCCCTGAAAGTTAAGAATTCCTGTTCACATATTGATTTCTCATGGCCTATAAATACCACTTACTTTCCACATGACAACAGTTGTGAACTCCAATTAGGGACACTTTTCAGGTCATATTGTTGATCTTGGTTAGACAAATGTAGCATTTTCTTGGAAAGTGAACTTAAACCTGTCCTTAGCAGGCAGCTGCAGATTCACTGATCAGGCGGTCTGTGGTGGGAGCTCACTGTGAGCTGTAAGTTCTCTCCACATAAGGTTTCTTTTGGTATGGCCAACCCAGGAAATAATACACTGATAAATGCAAGCTCATAACACATGCTAGGAAACCCAAACTTCAGCAGTTTGTATTAGGTCTCCTGTGGGCTTTTTTGTTGTTTGGGTTTTGGGGTTTTTTTGATAATCCATAGAGGGTGAAAGTCTAATAGAAAGCATATCTACAAAACATGACCTATATTGAAAATGCAGAAGTCCGTATTTCAGTCCTCAGTGCCATCCAAGCTGGTAGGTTCATACTGACATTTACAAGTGGGTCAGAGTTGATCCTAGAGAACCTTCCTAGCTAAATAAAAACCATAATTTGTGGCCAGGAATTTCTGAGTTTAAAATCTGCTGAAAAGTTGATGAAGTTCTAGCAGTTAGAATCTGCTTAACCCATGATACAGCGTTTATACAACTGCCCTGCTTTCTGTACTACACTCGTACTTTTAAAACCTGTTGGGCAATTTGACAGGCTGGTGAGGTCTCCAAATACAAAATTCCACAGGCATCAAATAGAGAAGAAGGGCTTTTCTCCAGCACCTCAATGTCTTTCTTGTAGTGAGGGGCCCAAAACTGACCACACTATTTGAGGTGGGGCCTCACCAGTACCGAATACAGGGGGATGATCACTGCCCTAGTCCTGCTGGCCACACTGTTCTTGATACAAGCTAGGATGCTGTTTGGCCTTCTTGGCCACCTGGGCACGCTGCTGGCTCATATTCATCCAACTGTCAACCAACACCCCCAGGTCCTTTTCTGCCAGGCAGCTTTCCACCCGTTCTTCTCCAAACCTGTAGTGCTGCATGAGGTTGTTGTGACCTAAGTTCACCTGGTCTTGAACCTCACACCACTGGCCTTGGCCCATCGATCCAGCCTGTCCAGATCCCTTTTACAGCCTTCCGACCCTCAAACAGGTCAACCTTCCCATCCCACTTGGTGTCATCTGCAAACTTATCAAGGGTGCACTCAATCCCCTCGTCCACATCATTGATAAAGATATTAGAGAGCTGTTCCCAGTACCAAGCCCCAGGGAACACCACTTGTGACTGGCCACCAACTGATTTAACTCCATTCACCACCACTCTTTGGGCCCAGCCTTCCAGCCAGTTTTTCAACCAGTGAAGTGTATGCCTATCCAAGCCATGAGCAGCCAGTTTCTCCAGGAGAATGCTATGGGGAACGGTGTTGAAAGCTTTACTAAAGTCTAGGTAGACAACATCCACAGCCTTTCTCTCATCCACTAAGTGGGTCACCTTGTCATACAAAGTCAAGCAGAACCTGCCTTTCATGAACCCATGCTGACTAAGCCTGATCACCTGGTTGTCCTGTATGTGCCACGTGATGGCATTCGAGATGATGGCACTCAATGTATGCTTGCAGCCCAGAATGCCAACAGTATGCTGGACTGCATCAAAAGAAGCATGGCCAGCAGATTGAGGGAGGTCACTCTGCCCCTCTACTCAGTTCTCATGAGACTTCTGCTCCGGAGTGCTCAGCACCTGTTGGAGAGGGTCCAGAGGAGGGACACAAAAATGATCAGAGGGATGGAGCACCTCTCCTATGAGGACAGGCTGAGAGAGTTGTCCTCTCTTCAGTCTGGAGAAGAGAAGGTTCTGAGGAGACCTTATTGTGGCCTTTCAGTACTTCAAAGGGGCTTGTAAGAAAGACAGAGGGAGACTTTTTACCAGGGTCTGTAGTAACAGGACAAGGGGCAATGGTTTTAAAATGAAAGAGACCAGATTTAGATCGAATATAAGGAGGAAGTATTTTACGATGAGGGTAGTGAGACACTGGAAGAGGTTGCTCAGAGAAACTGTGGATGCCCCATCATCAGAGGCATTCAAGGTCAGGTTGGATGGGGCTTTGAGGAATCTGATCTAGTGCAAAACATCTCTGTTCATGGAAAGGGGGTTGAATTAGATGATCTTTAAGTGTCCTTTCCAACCCAGACCCTTCTATGACTTCATGATTCTACGAATTCCTTTGACATCTGTCAGATGAGGATGAACAATGGTTTTCACCCTCAATATTTTGGAAAATACACAGTCTCTGAGTGTAGTGGCACTGTGCATACCCCACTTTATCCAACCATGCAGGCACCACATGGCAAGCTGCATTTTAAGGTGAGGCCCCACATTACTGCATTTGAGCACCACAGAAGTAGTCATGAAGTTATCCTATTGTAAATAGGTGGGTATTTTCCTGTTTTAAAAGTGGGATGTTTCAGAGCTATGGAAATTAAAAGGGTTTTCGAAGAGATTTAATGAAGTGCGGCCATCCAACCAACTGAAACATTTAGGTGTCAAATTAGATTAAATGAATCCCACCTTTTTCCAGTCTTTTCTAAAGAGCTTAAAGGATATTAAGACAGCAGTGAAACTCACACTGCCCTTAAATCAGATTCCTTCAAATGAATCATAAACAGGTTTTCAGTGTGATTAGTGAGTAAAGAGAGCGTGCATAATCGTCCATCACTTTATTTCCAGGCTATGTTTATATTTTTCTTCACCTTAGCATGGGAAAGAATTTGAAACATCAGACATGTCTTTACTTCTTGTCACCACATTGATCACTCTTTTTTCTCCAAATATTCAGTTGAGTCTCTTTCAGTTCATTTCCCCAAACTGCATTTGTGTAATGCCTGAGTAATAAAAGTCAGCAGAATGACTAGATGGAATTTCATCCTTTTGCATTATCATTGAAAAAGACATTACTATTCCCCTATCAAAAATATCCATCAACCTAATTACATCCCTTTTCTTCACAAAGTTTTAAAACAGGATACCTTAGTAAGATAGGCAATGTAGAGTTATTATTTAATGACCATAGGGGAGATACATTTTGATTCATTTTCTTACACGTTAAAAATTTATGACAAACATAAAACTCTGTTATAGCAGCTGAATCATTTGTAATGGTCATAATTTTATTTAAATCATATATATATAAAACATTATGTACATTTTAAAGCATTATGCCATTCTGAACCACTTGGGGAGACAGTCTGGTAGATTGGAAAGAAAGTAAATGTTAAGCATAATCTTAGCTGAAAAATAGGTGAACTCTGAAACTTGGCATCTAAAACACTAATTTTTTTTTAACTTTTTTTGATGCAAATTTTTTATTGATTTTAATCGTGTCTCTGGGAAAGTCTACTTTCTCACAGTTTAGTTTAAGATTTTTAATACTGATTTTGTCATTGGCCTTGTAATATGACCTTGCTGTGCCTGGTTTAGTTTTGTTTGCATTTAATACTGAAGAAGAGAAAAAGTCAATAAGAAAAAAACCCAAAAGAGCACGTATCAATTTAATGCACCCCAGATCAGGGGAGGTAATTTTTTTACATTAAACTGGAATTGCAGCATTCCTATCTGCTTTATGGGCATTGTAATAAATTTTTTAAATAAACCCAGATGGTTTCTGTTCCACTGGAAATTATGTGAATGAGTTCTCCTCTGTTGCAAAAAGTTGTTCCAGGACAGTAAAAGGAAAAGTCTGAAAAATGCAGAAATAATTTTAAAATGTAAAAGACCTTTATCCTGGAATTTTCCTATAAATAGGGATGGCAGATTTACTTCCCTCTCCAAATTGCAGTTTAACAGCTCAGTGCTGGCTAAGTCATTGATACTAATGCCCGCTCTTTTGCTAGAGAATTGCAGTTCCAAATATTTTTTTCTACTTAGTCTTTATTCAAAAGGAAAGTAAAGCAGAGAATGCAAAGGGAGTATACAAATTTTCTTCTCAAAATGCTTGAATTTTGACTTTAACAGTTGTCGGTGCATATGAAAGGGAAAAAAACAGGTACGAGGAAACTATGTCCTATAAACATCTTTCAGGATTTACAGGGGAGCTATCTCAATAGAAAATTTTGTTCCTCCGTTTCATCAAACTAGGCATTTGCCCTCTATTGTTTAAAATATCTTCCTTTTTTCAGAGTCTCTTGTAAACACTAGGTTTTCATCTCTGAGCCTTGACTGATCTAAAATGATATAACAAAGTCACTTTTCTTGAAGCCATGCCCATCTTCACCAGCTGAGGATCAGGTCCATGTTTTTAGTAAGATATACTCTCTGAAATCTTTTACAATGTTTTCACATGGGAAACAGCTTCCAGTTACTACTACTGGAAGCTGAAGGAAGCTCTAAGAATGAAAGAAATGAGAGTCATATTAAGGACAGGAACCAATGGATCTGAATGGGAAGTAGTTAAATGGGTCATAAATCGACAATTTACATATGTTTATGAGTGCACACATGTGAGTAAGCATTTGGCCTATTTAATACTGACTTGAATAAGATATTGTCTTCCCTTATAGACTGTATTGGGCAATTGTGTAATGTCATGGAAACTAGCATGGTGACCTCCTAGAAAAAAAAATCTTTTTTTGTCTCTAAATCATGAATTTTTCTATCATATTTTAAATCATGCAACTGCAAATTTACTTCAAATTTGTGGGGGAAATAATAAGCTTTATAATATATCCTAAAAAGTCTCTCTCTTTTCTGTGAGAAACAAAAGAAGTAAGCTACAGATGATTTATGATTTATGTTATAAAAGTAAATTATCACCACTAAGTCTTTTCCCAACTTCCTTTGTTTTTAGAGTAATACAAAAGCATACCCTCATTTGCTCCTTTCTTCTGCTAGATAATATTTTGCAGGTGGAGGATTATTTTTTTTTACTTTAGGGATTATCCCAAAATGAATGTTTGGGATATTTTTCCTTCTTTATATGTCTATTATTTTATTACAAGATTCCTTAGGGAACACTGAAACTCTGATAGCTAGATGTTTTTTCTAAGACAGATGACAGGGTTACTTGTTTGTGACTCATGAAAGATTTTAGTGTTACGGCTGAAATTTATTTTGAGGATTTTTTTTTAATACTTCAGCATAAATTATATGGAATTACTTGAAATGACTATGACAAGTGTGAGCTTGTGTAACTAACAATAACAAGAAAAAATAATCAGGAAGTTACTTACATTTGCAATACTCATCTGCAATACATATCAGTCAAGTACCTATACTGCTTGTTTCATTACCATCAATATTAATTACAGCGATAAAAATGACCCAGTTATTGCTGTCCTGAAAAGATGTTAATGATGTGGTCATCACTGAAATAGCTAAATTGGCTAATGTGATGGCACAATAAATTCAGATGATAATTGGTCTGATTCTCTTTTTTCTGACATCTGTGTAAATTAGGAGCTCCCTGAGCATAAAACCCGTGTAAATGAGATAAGATTCAGATCTTTGCTTTATAGCTGTTGAGACCTGTTTGTAACAGTTAGGTAATTTTAGTTAGCTGCTCTGCACTTTTGTACTACATTAGCTGGCATTTATATTCCATGTACATAGCCACCTGCATCTCAGGGTTGGTATTCCTCTTTAATATCTAACTTACTAATGTATTAATATTCCTGCATCTGTTATCTTTCCCACGAAATCACCAGAAAGCATTTCAAGATGAATAAATATAATCATAGGAAAAGTAAATTTATATGTTGCATATATGAATAATCATACAGAAAATCTTTTAAATAAATTCACGCTTAAAAAGCCAGTTCTTTAAACCTTAGGAAAAAAAAAATTTACTTGCCCCCCCGTCTCTTTTATTTTAGCAACATGACTCCATATTACTTTTCTACAAGGTCCCAGCCTCGTTTAGAGAACAGGCTGGACAGTCCACTATTAATGAACTGCAAGGCAATACTTTGTCTTTTGATTTCATTCAATGTTCTCAAGCTTTATTTAGTGTACAATATTCAGACTTTGCTCTGAAGACAGAATGATTGATTTCTTCCCAGCATTTCCACGCTGCTTGTCTTTTGTAACATGCATGAGTTTCACAAAAATTATTGCATTTTTGTGCACACTTCTGTTAGACGAAGAGATTATATTATTCCCATTTTAGAGAAGGAGAATGGGAGACAACGGTTGACCTGGTTTTACCCCACTTATTTTGGTTGTGTAACTCTTGCACCTAAGTCAACAGCCTAATAATTTCAGATTTAATCTATTGTCAGTGGAAAGAAGCAAGATCTTTGCAGAACAACACAGATTTTAATTGGGTACCCTGTGTTTCAGCTACCAGTAGACCATAAAGAACCTATGATTCTAACTCTGACAGTGCCCCAAATTCACAGGCGCAGATTCAGACTCCCATTTATCAGTGAGTTATGCAAGACTTAATTCTTCATGGGAATAAAAACAAGCCCACTAGCAAGTGCATCTGTTTCCATCATTTTATTGTTTTCTTGAAGAAATGAGCCTGCTGATCAATTTTCCTTGCGAGTTCTTTGATTTCTTCAAAGCAGTTGACCTGCAGGTCCCTTCCCAAGCACCCATAAAGTGTGAAACACATATTTAATAGCCACAAGTAGGACTTTTGATTAAACAACATGCCTAGAAATACAGAGGGTGTCCTGCAGAAGTAGCTCTGGACTTACGTCCTCCACAGATAGTTTTCAACTGCATCTGTCAGGAGACCACACGTTCTCTTCCAGCAATCTACTCTCTAACATGTTATACATATTCCAGTTTCTGTTAAAAAAAAAAAAAAAAAATCTAACAGCTCATTAAACCGAACAACCTGCACTTATTCCCAGTGCCTGGCCCATTTTTGGACCTTGGTGCTTAAGAAATTAAAATGGAGAATTCAGCCGCTAGCACACACGCTAGCTGAAATACTTTGGCACTTTGCAGTTTTTCACCACTTGACGCCCCTTGTCAAAACATTAAGGGGGATGTAGAGCAGCAGCATGTCATTATGTAACATTTTTACACATCATATTTATAAAGAGTCAAACACATTTTATTCTTAATCTAGAACTCTGCTAATTAGATGCCGCTGACAGTTTGACTGCAGACTTTTGAGTCTGAATACTGTCATGCTGTTCCTGGTTGGCATTTATCGTTGGCTGGTCCATAGAAGCATGGGCCATTCTGCTCAGGTTTTTAAGGCGAGACAGAAGCGTCGAAACTTTTCACCACTTGTTCATCATCTCTCGCTTGTTAATTAACGTCTGCACAGTTTTGAGCATGTGCTGTCAGAATTCTCTCTTTTATTTCCCTGGTGAAAAAGCCTAGAAAACACTATTGTGGATGCCCTACAAACAACTCAAGCATCCCAGCTGGGAAAAAGAAAACCCAGAGACCAAATCACCTGAGACTAGGGCCTTTTGCATAGCACTTAAATCACAGTATTATCACAGCAATACAGGTTGTTGCTCTTGTGATCATAGGTTAAAGGCATCTTTGTCATTTAGCTGGTTCAGGTTCAGCAAAAGTGGGAAAAACAGAGCTCAGCAGCCACTGTAAAGCCATCCCCAAATCATGGAAATGTGATGATCAAGTTAGTGACAATTTGAACAAAAGTTACATAGCAGACAGATCTTACTTTTTCTCCTAGAAATTGTGTCTGGATAACACCCAAGAACATCCTACTGGTAGCTGGAATTTGTGATATACCTCACCCAGCTCTGACCATGCAGCTAAATGGCTCATGTCCTGACCATCTTCCTACTGTGTACAAGTCAATAATATATTGCAGACACTTTGGGGGTTGGCCAGGTCCATTGCACCTGTTATTAAAGGTATTCATTGTACTTCCATTCTCCAAGGTCATAATCTTTGTCGATTACTATTTTTCTGTGCAGACTGCATGACACGTCAACAGAAAAGGATCAAGTCCCCTTCAATGTTATTAAATAGAAATTTAGCTGCCTATAACCCCAGTTCATTGCACCTGCTTTCCCTAAATGCATGCCTCCAAATTTACTATGCATTTTCTATTAAAATTTTCCTGGATGTCAAAATTCAAGTGCAGTAATGTAGGGAAATGGGTGTTTTCCAACTAAAATACCCCTGCAATGCAGATCAGGAGAGGCAACAAAACTAGGAGTAATCAGAACAGGGAAAAGCTCTGCCAGAAATGGCATTAGTTCCTGCCTTTCCTCTTCATTGTCTACTCGTAATGATGAGTGCAGCTATTGCATTCCCTAAGTTATGTGGTCATGAGTAGATTGCAAAAGCTCTTCCAACTGTATTGCTCACCACTTATCTAAAACTTCTTGTGTCAAAACTCAGTAAAAACAAAGGCAAAAGAATTTACCTCTTCCTGCTGATTTCAAAAATAACAAATAATGTTTCGTTCTTCTTTCTACCAGCCAGGATACTCATGCAACTTCTGAGATGGTCTATCATCTATTTAATGTCTAAATACACACTTATTTGCTGAACTCAAAGGCATATATATGGAAACATGGCCAGTCACAGAATCATAGAATTACAGAATCATAGAATCATAGGGTTCGAAGGGACCTCTGGAGATCATCTAGTCCAACCCCCCTGCCAGAGCAGGTTCACATTCTTCAAAGCCGTGGAAACTGGAAATACGGAAACATGCTGGAGTAAAGGGATGCCATCCAGAGGGACCTGGAAAGGCTTGAGAGGTGAGCCCATGCAAATATCATGAAGTTCAACAAGGCCAACTGCAAGGTCCTGCACGTGGGTTGGGGCAATTCCATGAACAAATACAGGCTGAGTGGAGAATAAATAAAGAATAGCCCTGAGGAGAGGGACTTGGGGCATTGGTGGATGAGAAGCAGGCAATGTGCACTCGGAGCTCAGAAGGACAACCGTATGCTGGCCTGAATCTAAAGAATTATGGCCAGCGGGTCAAGGGAGGTGATACTGGCCCTTTACTCAGCTCTCATGATGAAACCCCACCTGGAGTACTGTGTCCAGATCTGGAACCGGGAAGGACATGGACCCGTTGGAGTGAGTACAGAGGAGGGCCATGAAGATGATCAGAGGGATAGAACACCTGTCCTATGAAGACAATCTGAGAGATCTGGGGTTGTTCAGCCTAGAGAAGAGAAGACTCCAGGGAGACCTTATAACAGCCCAGGTGGCCAAGAAGGCCAACGGCATCCTGGCCTGTATCAGGAATAGTGTGACCAGTAGGACTAGAGAAGTGATTGTCCCCCTGTACTTGGCACTGGTGAGGCACCACATTGAATACTGTGTTCAGTTTTTCGCTCCTCACTACAAGACATTGAGGTTCTGGAGCGTGTCCAGAGAAGGGCAATGAAGCTGGTGAGAGGTCTAGAGAAAAAGCCTTATGAGGAGCAGCTGAGAGAGCAGGGCTTGTTTAGCCTAGAGAAAAGGAGGCTCAGGGGAGACCTTATCACTCTCTACAGCTACCTGAAAGGAGGGTGTAGTAAGGTGGAGGTCAATCTTTTCTTCCAAGTAGCAAGCACTCAAGTTTACCCAGTATCTATAAAGAACTGCACGTTTCTCTAGGAAAGTAAAGTCATGACTTTATATAAAGGCAGACTTTATCAATTCAGCAGTCTTAATCTTGATCTCCTCATTTGAAGAACTGTGGAAACGGGTATGTGAGTGGGTAAACCTGGGCATAACTGGACATCAAAATGTTAGTCTCCTAGTTGTATTGTATTAGTTCTTTGGAAACAAAAATTGTTTTACATTTACTGACAATAAAACAAGATCTTTCTCAGCTGTGATATTTTCCCCATGGAAATCTTACATAGCAGTAGTAAATAATGCAGCACAAGGTAATGACAATGACACATTAAAGCTTCATTTGAATGCATGCTGTGCTTAGTGCATGATGCAGAATTCTATGGACAGCGATACAAAGTGGGGGAAGAGGCTTGTTTGTGTTCAGATTGCATAATCCACTCATCTTTGTCGTTACCATTCTAGGCATTTTGTCCAAAGATGTTCTGCTTCTCCTAAAGTGCATTCAGCCTTATCTGGAGCTCAGAAGCCTAAGGCTTTGTTACAACAGTGTCATGTTAAAAAGGAATATATTTCGATATTTGTCTGTCAGAGTCCCAGAACTTTCACTGATTTTTCTATCAGAGTGCCAGCAAAGAATTTTCACTGATTCAGATTCACAAAAAACAAAATTAGTTATTTATTGAGAGTGATGGAACAGATTTGAGATTGCTGTTGATAAATTCACTGACTATGATAGCACTACTATTTAAGGTTAATATTGCTAGCAAAAATAATAACATAACAACCCAGGGGTAATATTCACCAGACGGTGAAAGGTGCAGTGCTTACCCAAGAAGGCATCCCTGCCTTGGGTGGAGGATGAGAACACAGCCTGTCGACTGGTCTGTCAGGTATTCAGATTCTTCTCTCCCAATTTAACAGTCATTTTCTCTGTCTTTTTATTCCCAAAATTATGAGGTTTCCCTCCTCTAGGTGACATATAGTATGATTTGGGTGGAGCATGATCTCTAGAATCTTCATTAACATATGCAGGGGTGTCAACTTTAATTTGCATTTCACAGGTAATGAGGAAGAGGTCAGTCATCAGGCACACTAGCCTTTCGAAGAATAAACAACTGCACAAGTTCCTGTTATCTTGTCTTCACTGACGGAAAGCAGGGCTGTCCTACCTACAAAGGACCCCTTCCTTATCTGCATCCTGTGCTGGCCAGGAGAATGCACTCTTCTGGCCTCGACAAGAGATAGCAAGGCCAGTCTTAAGTGTTCTTTGAGCACAGACACTTTACCCCATTATCCAAATTCCACAAATTATTAAAAAAAACCAAAAGAAAAAAAAAAAGATAGCTGAACAGAACACTTCTTCAGTCACAAATAAATAGCTCATTTGGACCTAGGGAGAAGAAGAACAGCTTTCAAAGGGCTTCCACTTCAATTGCAGAATCATGACTTCCAGCTGGAAACTATTGGGAGAGAGCTCTCTAAAACTAGATTTGTGCAGTTTGTTGTTGAAAGCTTATTGCTAAGAATTTCAAAATTACTCTGGGATTTGAATACCTTTGTGAGTTTTTAGGTGTCCAACTTGGAATGAATCTGAAAGGAACCATTATAATACAAAGCATTTCCAGCTCCCTGAAAACCAAACATCTCTGACAAATATAAGACTAACCATCTAGAAATGGAAGAACACAAAGTTTTTACCTAAAAGAAAATGACTGGCGGTTGCAGATGGAGGTGGGATACTCATGTGGAATACTCATGTGGGATAATTTAGGCCTTTGAAATACAGTGGCGGTAAAGAAATCTTGAAAATTTTCCTATCAATTATCTAAGCAACAATATATGACCTATTGTAAATATTGATTTTGTGCTCAGAAGCTTATTTCAGATAGGGCCCTGGCTCTTTATTGAAACATGTAAATCAGAAACTATGCCATGTTTATGACGATACTGTTATGACTCTGCTTGGTATCAGTTATACTGCTATGAAACTGAAACACTGATAAAGTTTTTTCTTATTTCCAAAGATGAATCAGCTATACCCAAACAATTACTTCCCATGAGTGTTATCATTTTAACTATGATGTTCAACAATACAGTAACATCATTCTGAAACAGTTTTGTGTTTACAAGACCTTGCATATTAGCTCCAGCCAAACAGTGATACAAATCTACTCGAAAGAGTTTAGCTTTCAAAAATCAGGAAAAAACCCTCAATTATATTTTCCCCCTCATATACAGGTTTCCAAAAGACGTCTTTCTGTTTTATTTCAGCAGAGTTCTTTTGGATTTAGGCGGTAAAAAGGAAGAGAAGAATCAGAGTTCATACAGTGGTATTGAATTTGAACCACACATAAACAAGGTTTGCTACTAAATTTTAGTTGAGGTTGTTTTTTTGCTAACTGACCTGCTTTACTGATCTCTCAGATCATCACCCATGTTACATTTGAACATTTCCAAACCTCTCAAATCAACAGCGATATTTTTCTCCTCTTTTCCTGTTATTAGGCTAGAAGAGTACACCACCAGTTTCCCTGGCATATAAGATTTCTAAGCAACAACAGAGAAACTTCCTGAACTCTCCAAAGCACATGCTGAAATGCAGCATTTCTCTACTTTTGAATTCCTTTCAGTAGGTGTTGAAACCTTTTACAGTAAATTGCATTTTACGTGTTAGGAACTTCAAAAGAGGGTGTTAATATAATTGAGACATGATAAGTTTGACAGTTGGTGTCATTATATGAGTTTCACTCCACAGCCTTCCAAAGCAAAAATAATAAAAAAAATCTGTCTTCCTGAAGAAAGGAAGCTTATGCCTATAATGATGAAATAACTTCTTAATAACTTGCTTTAATCCATAAAGTCCTTGTCCCAGTCCCAATATTCAACATTTTAAAGTGGATTACATGTAACTATTCTGACTCCTATATTTCTGATATTATTTTAAAACTGGATTTTTTGCAGCAATATCATTGTATTCTGTGGTTATTACTCTCTTTTATATTTGTATAAAAGTACAGATGAGGAAATATCTTACAGTTAGCTACTTAATGCTTACTTTAAATCTCAAAGTCCTTCAGTGTGTATCAATAGGCTGGGGTCCTATGACAAATTACCACTTTTACCATGATTTAAGAGGCTGTAACTATTATGAAGTGTGTTTCTACGTTTGTCAAAGGTCAAGACAAATAACAGAGAAAGGCCTGGGGACAGCCATGAACAGAGCTGCCAGAAATGTTATTTGGAGACCCCATGGGAACACCCTGAGTATCAATTAGTTGATTCATTTCCTGCTGAAATTTTGGTCATCAACATCTGATTTAGTTGATCAGTAAATGTTAGGATTCAGATTGCTAAAAAGGGTAGGAAGATTTTTATTTTTTGGTCTGTTTCAGACTTATGAGGACAAGCCAAAATAATTGATCAACAAATCCATATGTTACTAGATACATAAAATACAAAAAGAAGTACCCTTTTGGATCACATGTGTTAATGTAGAATGAAATCAAGGACAAATCTAACTACTAAATCCTTGGGATTATTCTTGGAATGTGTCACTGAGGGGGACCTGGACAAGCTCGAGAAGTGGGTCTATGTGAACCTCATGAGGTTCAATTAGACCAAGTGCAGGGTCCTGCATCTGGGTCAGGGCAACCCCTAGTATCAATACAGGCTGGGGGACGAAGGGATTGGGAGCAACCCTGTCAAGAACGACTTGGAGGTACTGATGGATGAAAAGTTGGACATGAGCTGGCAACGTGCGCTTGCAGCCCAGAAAGCCAACAGTATCCTGGACTGCATCAAAAACATCGTGACCAGCATGTTGAGGGAGGTGATTCTGCCCCTCTACTCTGCTCTGGTGACACCTGACCTGGAGTACCGCAGCCCTCAGCACAGGAAAGAAATAAACCTGTTGGAGTGAGTACAGAGAAGGGACACGAAGATGATCAGAGGGCTGGAGCACCCCTGCTATGAAGACAGTCTGAGAGAGTTGGGGTTGTTTAGCCCGGAGAAGAGAAGGCTCCAGCGAGACCTTATTGCGGCCTTTCAGTACCTAAAGGCCACCTACAGGAACTTTTTATCAGGGCCTGTTGTGATAGGACAATGGCTAATGGTTTTAAACTAAAAGAAGGAAAATTTGGACTAGATATAATGAAGAATTTTTTTACAGGGAAGGTGGTGAGACACTGGCACAGGTTGCCCCATCCCTGGAGGTGTTCAAGGCCAGGTTGGATGGGGCTCTGTATAACTTGATCTAGTTGAAGATGTCCCTGCTCATTGCAAGGGGTTTGGATTAGATGACTTTTAAAGGTCCCTTCCAACCCAAATTATTCTATGATTCTGTGGTTCTCTGGTATGTGAAACCATCTCTGTTTTGCAAAGAGCTCAGAGAGTTCCTGGGGCTTGCACTGTCTCTCCATGTTTCTTGATGAAACCAGTATTCTGTTGCCTAATTTGCCTCTCTGTTCCTTCCAGCCCTTTCAACAGTTTGAAATATGAAGACAGGAGGAATATTGTGCACAACTGAAACTGAGGAAGGATGTAGATAGCTAGGCTCAATTCATCCCACTAAATTTGACAGCATTTCTGCACTGTGTGCCATCTCACCCATTTTACAAGCCTGCTTGTCTTTCCATGGGCTTGAAGCAAATGATCCATGTTCTGTGAAGAATGGTGCTCCATCCAGGCTGTTGTGCAGCTCATATTCCTTAGGTTAGGTACTTCTACCTCACTTTGTCAGACAATTCGGTGTCTGTAGTGTCATATAATTGCTGGAGATTACTTGAAATCATTCATATCTCTTAACGTAACACTGTAGGAATAATCAGACCATTTCAGACCTTCCTAAGTACCTCAAAATAGAGGTTTGTGAACTTACATCTTAAGAAAAAATAAAAGTACTAACTTTACACATTATCAGTTTTGCAGTAGACAGCAAAAGGAGGAGAAAAGAAAGACAGATTTTGATGTCAGTATCTTAAATCAGATCAGGCATGAGGTTGAAGGCAAGCCTGGGATGAGCAAGAAGGCCTAGAAGGATGGGTGGAGGGAAGCAGGACCAGAAACACTAGGCAGGCAAGGAGACATGAGCAATCAAGTCTAAGACTGGTTTGCAGAGCTACCTCACTGTTTTGTGCAGCATGCTGAGGGGATAGTTTTGCTATGCTGCAACAGCATTTGATGGGTTAATAATATTAGTGATTTATTATTCTCATGGCTTAGACATTTGGTTATTTGAATGTTACCACCTCAGTGCCACCATTGCTACTCGTTTATTCAGTCCTCTAAAAATGCTCATCTCAAGTATTTCCGATCCATGACAACCTTGGTGGCATCTCTCATTTGTAACGGCGTCTGCATTCACACTGCAGCTCTTTCCAAAGACCCCATGGAACAGCAGACCAGTAACTTTGTGAAGATTTTTGTGGGTTTGAGGGAGGTCTGTAAGATCTTCATCGTAGCCAGCATGTATGTGACACAGGATGTCAGTTTCTAATAGTTCACAGATATCATCTGCAGGTTCCTAGCCTGCTCCCCAAAGTCCAGGACTTGTTACAGTGCAAGTTATGTACTTCTCATTGCATCAGCCACCTTTCACAGAGCTAGCTTTTCAGCAACCATTCTCATAGCACTTTCACCAACAGGTTTCCTGAGAGAACATTCTATGTTGGTTCCCATGAAGCAGCTTCACATAAGTCACCATCAGTAACTTTGTTCTGTTGAAGGAATATTCCGTTAGTACTCTGACCCGCATGATCTACTCTGATTGCACAGCCTCAAAGCTTTTTCATGTTTACTGGAGATTAAAGCTACCTTTTCCAGTCTTCATCCAGACCTCAAGAGAAAGGAAAACGAGAGCACCACAGGGACAACTTGCTCCGTCATTGTGAGAATATGACGCATCCTCAAATTACAGTGGGGATAGTTGAAACATGATGGGGGAAGGCCTGTGTTATAACACTAGGAAATTAAATGTACTTTGGTAGCTTTTTGTATCTTACACAACACAGCAGGAATGACATGAGGGAAGATGACAGGCAAGCACATGCCTCAGCTAAGGAGAGGGGAAAGAAGGTGAGGAAACAGGAGGTGGTGATAGAGCATGAATAGCTTCACAAGGCATCCCCAGACAATCAAGCTGACAGAAGGAGTGGGAGTTTGCAGGCAAACTTTCTGCAGTCTCATTAGATTGGGAGCAGGCTGATGAGAGCTGTAAATAACAGGTGCTTTATTTAACAAGGGAGAGAGAACATGAGAATGAAATGAAAGAAAATTATTAGGACTTAAGTTTCACAATCGTGTCAGAGGCTGAGGCTATGACAGGGAAGAGTGTGGTGATCTACCTGTTTCTGTCCCTTTGGCTCTGTGTAGGTTCGGAGACAGAAGGTCTGAAGGTCTCCTATGAACACTAACCTCCTCCACCCTGCAGAGATCTGTCATAACGTGTCCATCCTTGTAGCTTTCCACAGCTTCAGCATCTACAGTGTTCTTTCAAGGGCAGGTTAGTACTGTCACACAGTGCCTGGGACAGATGACGTTTCAGGTGGAGCTACTGGACCAGGTGTCCAGTACAACATCTTAGAAGATCCATGTTGTGACCAGCTACTGTGAATAACCCTCTCTCATTCATTAATGGTTTTGGCTCTGTTTCTTGGAGAATCAGC
This sequence comes from Chionis minor, assembly GCA_013398295.1. Classification (NCBI taxonomy): domain Eukaryota; kingdom Metazoa; phylum Chordata; class Aves; order Charadriiformes; family Chionidae; genus Chionis; species Chionis minor. The sequence goes on along the minus strand of VZSF01007420.1, from coordinate 67,602 downwards.
TTCTCAGCTGGCCCAAAGCCTCTGGCACACAGGGCATCTCTGAGGGACAGAGATACACCTCCACATGTTCAGAAAATCAATGTTTGAGTTAAGTCATAGCCTGCAGAGTTTTTGTGACCCTTCTGAGCAAGTCTTGACATTTCTTCTCCACTTTCCAAAAACATCAAGAAAACTCCTTCACCAAAATAACTAGTTCCACAACTCCCAGGGGCAGAACACAATGTAGCATAAAATTCAATCATTGTTTTTTGATAAAGAGGACCTGCCTAGGAGGATTTTAGCTCTGTGTAGTTAACCAAGGAAATTCTTAACAAGTTTATTATGAAGTCATTACCAGAGTTAGCACAGCATAGGTATCCAGCAGGTACACAAGGTGTCCAGCAGTCAACAGTTTTTTTATTGTTCTCGTTGCATCAGAATACATGAGTAGCAGTCTTCCTTATTTTCTTACTTCCTTTCAGTACAATAGCAGTAAAGGAATTTTAACCTCCTCTTGTCTTCACTGTTCAGAATGAGGTGGACATGGCCGACTACCATGTCACCATCTTAAAATTGCCAATGGTTATATTTTTTAAGCTAATATTAAAAGAATTTGAAACTTTCTCTACTTATTTTCAACACTTCATGGTGATCACCTTACTGAGAAATTAAAATTTACTTTTGCAGGAGACAGTTTGCTCAATAGCAACTGGCAGACTTATAATTTGTTATATCTTGCCTTGGTATTTGGTCATAGTACCTGGTTGTCCCTAAAGTCTTGAAAGCAAAGGAAGCAAACTGGAGGCTGTTTCCTTTCTGAAGCAGGGTAATACTACCAAGTTGACAAACAGTATCTAGTCTTGTCCATATCAGCATTCAGCTCCCTCGTTTGCCAGGACTCCAAAGAAACCAAGACCTTATACTTCACACTGCAGCAAGTTACCACTTTATGCCTGGACAGTTGGATTTTTGTTTTGTGGAGGGGAGAAAAAAATAGAAATATTTTTTCACTCAGTGGGTGTTTGATACAGATATATATACTCCTACAGACCCATTTCAAACTTCGTAACAGGGAAACACTTCAAAATCCTGAAAATATTTAACTTTTTTTTTATGTTACGCTTTTATACACTTGCCTAGGGGTAGCACATATTCACTTGCCTTTTGCAGTCTGGTTTATGTCCATGCACCACTAGATATACAGGGACGTAGTGATTTGTCTCATCTGACTTTGGCTATCTATTGCTTAGTTGTTTTGGCTACCTGTGGCCCTCTTTGTAATCGCTTCAGAGACCAGAGGGCTTTAAGGTACAATTCATTTGACCTGTTTTAGACATGGGTTTTAGCATGAAATAAATTGCACTCCAGAAGTTCTCATTTCTCTCCAAAGTGAGCCTCGGGTGACTAGCTCAACCACAGCTGCCTATGGTGTGGCTGTCTACAGCTGTGTTAAATCAGTCCCACCCATGAATTTCATTCAGTGCCTGTATCCACCGAAGTCAATGGTGAAACTCCCTTACGCTTTAGGTACAGTTCTGACCCATTTCATCTTTGAGAAGAAATGGATGCGCTTGCAGATATTTTAAACACATAGTGGGTTTTTACTTTCCCAAAGATTTAGGATAGCATCTTAAAGACTCATTAAATATCTGTATTGAGTTGCTCCTGTTCACTGACCTGTTTGAAATGAAAATTAAGTTACTGTGATAGGGTTGGAGACGTAACATTCTTCTACAGGTTTGAAATTTTAGAGGTAATTGTTTTATTAAAATATTTGCTCTTTTGCTCCCTACAAGATTTTTGATGGCCTGGAAGTCATTGTATAGCACCATGCTTACCGTTAGTGCTTTGATTTCCACAATGCCTTTCTTTATTTAATAGGCCTGAAATATTGATTAACATTTACAGATTCAATTCCAAGCACTTGCCAGGGGTTACAGAGAGCCAGAGAGAGCTGGTTGTGCCAGTCAGATTCTGAGGTGTAATGAAATCCCCTACTGTGCCTGTCAACTTATCCAGTGTACAGGTCATTTCCCACAAGGTCTGCAGTGTTGAAAGAAGCAGTTTTCACTTGAAACATTTCATAGGCAAAGGCAAAATATGTCTCCGGTATTGTATGCTTTATCCCTTTGTCTAATATTGAATAGGCTCATTGCTTCACACAATTTTTGCCCCCAAAGCTTTCTGAGTCAATAGAAGAAGAATGTTTCAGGTGGGTACAAGTCAAGACTCTCAGTGTAAATGCTTTATTACTGTTGTCAAGGAATTTCACAGTAACTAAGGCTAGAGATAGACAAACCTCAAAAGGACTGGAATCTCAATTCATTTTAGTTAAGTATTGAATGATTCTTTTATTCTTCCAAATATTACAAAGCTCCCTTTGAAAGATACTTGCATCCTTCTTCCAAAAAATGTCCTCTTTCTTAATTTGTTCCGAGACCAGAATTTGCCTTCAAAACAAACCTCAGCCCAAGTCCAAATAGAATTTATTCTATTCCATCCAAGTCTTTATCTGATTTTTATTTTTTTTTCTTGACCAGAATGTTTTTGACTTCTCATCTGCTACAGAAAAGAGAAAGAATGTGCAGCAAAATGTTTGTTTTCATAGAGTTTTAGTTTTGTTACTGATATTAAATTTTAAATATGTTTTCAAATGGGTTATTTTAAAGAAAGATACCTTATTCTTTGAGTGACAATCTGGGGAAAGTCCTTGTGATGGTCTGTGATCAGATTCACTATGTAGATTAAGAGTTGTCCCCAGAAAAGTAATGTTGCCTACAGGATCTAATTTTAGATCAACTATAATGAATGTCTTTATGCCAGAAAATTAAACTAAAATCTCTCATGTGAGGCAATATTGTCTCAAATCAAAATTTCTGCATGGTGCACTGGAGGAATTTGCCTTGTGTTCTCTAACAGGGGGAACACGTATATTCAAGCTAGTAAATATTCCCAAAACCATGTCCTGACCTGAACCCAAATACTGGCTTTGTTTTGCAAGTTTATAGCTGATTTTGGCCAGCTTCTCTGTCAACTTCATTTGTAATGGGACATTTGACACTGATGCATGGCTGGATAGAACTACCGATAGATTCAAAAAGAGATTCTTCAGTATTTGCTGAGTATATTGAAAGAAGAGGGAAAATATCCGTCTGAGAATCAATCATACATTGGATATTTTAGATATGAGTGGCAAAGGTTCCAGAGGGATCAAGTCCACTAGTTTAATTGAAAATTTCTAGCTCTCTAAATGCAGTGGATATTGCAAAAGGGAAAGTGGCTTTCCATCACAGATGGATGATGAGCAAAATCCTACTATTTGCCATTCTATAGTGCTTTGAGTGAGCATTTTTTCCCTCAAATATGTCTATTTATTTATTATTTAGGAGCTTCATATTAAGATAAGTTGCAAACATGCATCCTTGATAAATAGTTTGCCACCATGATTGATTTCCCATTACCGGAAACGGACTTCAGTGAAACTTTAGCCACAAGATTCCCTTGACCTGCAATATAAATCCAGTTCTCTTGCTGAGAAATTATTTATGGTCTGTATAAACTTTTTTCAGTCATTATACTTAAAATTCTGCATTCTTCACTGAGATCAAGATGCCTCAAACAAGAGCTTTGCTGGAAAAGGGAATGAAAAGGATTTTTTTCCGGTAGACAGCATACTCAAGGTTAACATATAAAATTCTAAAGATTCACCAGTGATTCCTAGGGGTGGGCTCCCATTTAAGATTAAAGGACCTATATTTAGGTGTCCATATGTGAACTGAGTATTTGGTTTCCTTCTAGGTACAGCCAACAGACTTTATATTCGGAAAACTATTTAGCTGACCAGCCATTAAAAATAGAATACAACAATTTAAGCTTTGTGAAGCTTAAATATCTGGCGCCTTTTGAAATGCCTAAGGCATTTCTACTGGACTGACACATGTAACATAGGATTTAAGGGATATGACACCATTATGAAGCAACAGCTAGAGTTCAGGCAAGACATTTCTCAGAATCTAAAATAACACAAGACTGTATTTAGGTAAATGGATGCCACCCTAGATAACTACTTCAGGGTGAGCTGATAATCCGAGCAATACAGATAGCTCTACTTTCAGATAGGGAGACGTCCTAGAGCATTTGAGACATTTACATAGAATCATACAATCATAGAATCATAGAATGTTAGGGGTTGGAAGGGACCTGTGGAGATCATCTGGTCCAACTCCCCTGCCACAGTAGGTCCACCTACAGCAGGCTGTACAGGATGGCGTCCAGGTGGGTTTGGAACGTCTCCAGTGTCGGAGACTCCACCACCTCTCTGGGCAGCCTGTTCCAGTGCTCTGCCACCCTCAAAGGAAAGAAGTTCCTCCTCATGTTTAGATGGAAATTCCTATATTCTTTTTGGGCCCATTACCTCTTGTCCTGTCACGGGGCAACCCTGAAAAAAGACTGGCCTCATCTTCTTGGCACCCTCCCTTTAAGTATTTATAAGCATTGATGAGATCCCCCCTCAGTCTTCTCTTCTCCAGAATAAAAAGACTCAACTCCCTCAGCCTTTCCTCATAAGAAAGATGCTCCAGTCCCCTAATCATCTTTGTAGCCCTTAGCTGTCCTCTCTCCAGCACTTCCCTGGCCTTCTTAAACTGGGGAGCCCAGAGCTGAGCACAGAACTCGAGTTGAGGCCTCACCAGGGCACAGTAAAGGGGGAGGATGACCTCACTCCACCTGCTGGCCACACTACTCTTGACGCAACCCAGGAGGCCATTGGCCTTCTTGGCCACAAGGGCACATTGCTGGCTCGTGGTCATCCTGTTGTCCACCAGGGCTCTCTCTGCAGGGCTGCTTTCCAGCAGGTCAGCCCATAATCTGTACTGCTGCATGGGGTTATTCCTCCCCAGGGGCAGAACCCTTGCCTGTGTTGAACTTCATACAGTTTCTCTCTGCCTGGCTCTCCAGCCTGTCCAGATCACATTGAATGGCAGCATGGCCTTCTGGTGTGTCAGCCACCTCTCCCAGTTTCATATCATCAGCAAACTTGCTGATGGTACACTCCATCCCTCCATCCAGGTCATTGATGAATACATTGAACGGGACTGGACCCAGCACTGACCCCTGAGGAACACCACTAGTCACAGGCCTTCAACTAGACTCTGCCTCACTGATCACTTTACAGTTTACTTGGTTGGTCTCTAACTTGATCCTTCCCAACCAAGGGAGAGTCTTCCTTCCTCCAGACTTTCTCTGTTACCTGTAGAGTCTGGGGGTCCTGAGGGCTGGCCTGAGCAGTGAAGACTGAAGCAAAGAAGGCATTCAGTAACTCTGTCTTCTCTGCATTGTCTGTCACTGTGGTGCCTGTCTCATTCAAGAAGACAACCACATTCTCTCAAGCTATTTACATAGCTTGGACAAATGTGACACAGGCTCTGTAAGAGACACAAGCCCTGCTGAAAATGCAGCTGTGAGCCAAGTGAGAGCCACAAGAGAACCTCAAATGGCAATAGACACATTCATTCAGGCAAATTAACTGTGTTATAGAACCCATTGACTATCTTAATTACATTTCCTTTAACTATAACAGGAGCTTAGACACTTGGCAGATGTGTAGACACCTGCAGGTAAGCTGTTCCGAGACTTTTGTGTTTTGTCATGTCAATATGGGTATAGCAATTTCTGAATGTACCATGTCTGAAGTATCTCTGGGTCAGATTGGAAATAAGAAGTGGTTTTATGGATCCACAAGTCTATAGTGGACTCTAAACCAATATAAAATCCAAGCTACTTTAATTCCATTCTCTGTCAAGAGATGAATTAATCAGAACAACTTTTCTTACGTTAGGCAGTTTTCTCCCATTCATTGGTTTCAGAAAAGATGACAATTTCTCCACTTGCTAAAATGAGATGGGTGCAGAAGGGAGACCTCTCTGCTCCTAAACATACTGGGTTCAGATCTCATGTACCCAGTATCTCAGTGCTGCAATCAACAGGCAGCAACAGATAATCTGTGAATTTTGAAATCAGAGTTACCTTGCATATCATAGAATCATGGGATCACAGAATATCTCAAGCTGGAAGGGACCCATAAAGATCCTCAAATCGAACTCCCTGCTCCTCAAAGGATAAAACTAAGCCTTATGACTAAGAGCATCATCCAGACACTCCTTGAACTCTGACAAGCTTGGTGCCATGACCACTTGCCCGGGGAGCCTGTTCTAATGACTGATCACCCTTTCCATGAAAGCCCTTTTCCTGAGGTCCATTCTGAACTTCCCCTGATGCAGCTTCATTCCATTTCCTCGTACCCTATCGCCGCTCACCAGAGAGAGGAGATCAGCACCTCCTGCTGTGCTACCCTCTTTGAAGAAGCTGTGGACTGGGTTGTGGTCACCCCTCAGCCTTCTGTTCTCGAAGCTGAACAAGTGAAGTAACTTCAGCCACCCCTCGTAAGTCTTGCCTTCAAGACCTTTCACCATCTTGGTTGCCCTCCTCTGGACACGCTCCGATTGTTTANGAGTTACCTTGCATATCATAGAATCATGGGATCACAGAATATCTCAAGCTGGAAGGGACCCATAAAGATCCTCAAATCGAACTCCCTGCTCCTCAAAGGATAAAACTAAGCCTTATGACTAAGAGCATCATCCAGACACTCCTTGAACTCTGACAAGCTTGGTGCCATGACCACTTGCCCGGGGAGCCTGTTCTAATGACTGATCACCCTTTCCATGAAAGCCCTTTTCCTGAGGTCCATTCTGAACTTCCCCTGATGCAGCTTCATTCCATTTCCTCGTACCCTATCGCCGCTCACCAGAGAGAGGAGATCAGCACCTCCTGCTGTGCTACCCTCTTTGAAGAAGCTGTGGACTGGGTTGTGGTCACCCCTCAGCCTTCTGTTCTCGAAGCTGAACAAGTGAAGTAACTTCAGCCACCCCTCGTAAGTCTTGCCTTCAAGACCTTTCACCATCTTGGTTGCCCTCCTCTGGACACGCTCCGATTGTTTAATGTCCTTCTTATATTGAGGCACCGAAAACTGCACACAGATCTCAAGCAGGGAAAGTTAAGTTTGATCTCTCATGTAACTGAGACTATTGCCCCACTTCCCTGGTTTTGCTACTTGATTGTCATTCCTTGTTTCACAACCTAGGTCAGCTGGCTCCCCACTCGTTTGTTGCTAAGTTACTCTTGAAAAAATTTGAAATACTTTGTACTGGTTCCACTCCTCTTATACCATATCTATGCAACCTTGTCTCCGTGTTAGTAGTCTAACGGTCTTATCCAGACACTAAATACATCTGCTGGATGAAACTTAATCTATCTGTTGTGGAGAACCTTGGGCAGAGTCAGTTTAGGGCTGTCAGAACTTGCTCATTTATTTGGGTTTCCCCACACCTCAGATGATCTTCGCCTTTCTTCTAGGGTGGCTAGGACTCTCCCTTGTGTTTCTTCTTCCCAGTTCTCTGCTCTTCTCATCCCTAAATCAACTCAAAGAAAGTTTTCTTAGAAAGCTGCACAATGCAGAGGCTGCACAATGCAGAGGCAGTCCCATCTCATCTTGATGAAAGACCCTGACCCAAAGGATCTGTGATTGTAATCCTCTTCAGATTAATTGGATATCTTGCTATAACCACTTACTTTGACCGAGGGGGCTTCTATTTCAATATGGGTATTATTTTGCTCTGTATAAAGTAGTTAAATATGAATTAGTATGAGAACTGCGACACATATCTGCTCCTTCTTGGGAAGTCCAATCAGCAGCATCATGGAAGTCTCTTTAGTTTTTTTCTGTGGTCCACTGAAAATCTCATTCATGCAAGAGGAAAGCAACAAGAAATTGAGAACGGGTGACTTCAGCATGTCCAGCCACGTGGGTGGACTATTTTCCTAAGTGGAGGGACAAGCTGATTCAGGTTAGTAAAAGAGGAAAGTGAGCAAAAATATTTAATGCTCTGAGCCTGCAAATGAAAGACAGGACTCAGCTATTCAGCTACTCTCCCTTTTCTGATTCAGGCCTTCATTTTAAAGGGAAAACACTGTGTTTCTAGGTGAGGCAAGCCTTTTGTTTGACTTTAAACAAGAAAGCAAAAAAAAAAAATAATTATCTCCGTTCATATCAACTCAAACATTGTGTTTTTTCTAAAAGGGGTAAACAGAAAAAGCAATAACTAACAGAGCCCTAATGAAAAGAAGATAGACTCAGCTGAAATTGAATTTCAACAGAATATCTGTGCCTAACTCCCTTCTCATTTGAACAATCTAGGTCACAGCTATTGTCTCTTGGCATTACTATGCATTGGCTTCTAGTAGTATTTTTCCAGCATGTCTTTGTCACCTCTCTCACACACCATTCCATACCTAAAACTATTCCTCCCAGCAGCTTTTCAGCTATGTACCTCTAGTTCCAGCTATAAAGCTTTATTTTTCAAACTATTTTCACAATTTCTGCTCTCTTACATTTTCCTTTGCTTAGGAAAATAAGTTCTATTGACTTTAATTAACCTTGACTAGGCTCCAGAGCTTGGAATTTTATTCTTATTTTTAAGAAAATACTATGCTTACTCTCTAAAGTTGCATTTCTTGATTCATAGTAATTTTATCTCTCTACTGCCAACATGAATGTAACCCCCTCCAGTTAAATCATTGTCTTTTTAGAGTAATTTTGTAGCATTAAAGGCAAATCTGTGACACTTTCATCATGTTGACATACAGAAACCCAAGATACTCCTGACTGCAGCAATGTTGGGGGCATGAATTCTAACATTTTGCTGTAGGCTAAATTGCAAAAAAGGCTTTAACAGCTGTGATTGACCATATCCGGTATAATCAACTACAATATATTTAAACTAGTGGCTTTTAATTCAATGTATGCAGGGCTGGGGACAAGACAACACGATCAGGAGAAATCTCTGCTGCAACTCAGAAATCATGTTGGCATTTGCATTTGTTGGTCTCTAATTGTGACATCTTTCATGAGGGTCTCAATTTTCTGTTTTCCTTATGCTAGCCACACTTTAGGCTCAATTCACCTCTCTGCCCCCAAGCAAAACGGTATGTTGACTTGTTTGCTGAAGCCGTGAAAATCTTCGCTTTTTCTGCCTGTTTTGCCATAATCTTTTTAGCAGCCTCCTACTCCTCTACATTTTCTGGGTCTAATCATCACCTTTCTTTGATTAACTGTAAGTAAAGCCTACAGGCAGTTTTGGGGTTTGGTTTTGGGGTTTTTTAAGTTTTAATGTAAACCAGCTAGAGATTTAGAAGCACAGATCCTATTGGCTTCTGCGATGGTGCTGTGTTCCTACATGTAATAAAGGTGCTTTTGAAAGTCTCCCTCTGGGTGACTCAAATAGCACTTACACTGTAGAAACTTAAATGGAAGGGAAGATGTAAAACAAATGTTGAACACCCACAGATTCCTTCAGCTTCAGTAGTTATTGCAGGTGCTTTGTCACTTCTAAAATCTGCACATTTTTATTCAATTTGGAAAGGCCAGCACATTTGCAAAAGTGAAGTCTCCACCCTGAAGAGTTTTGGGTTTCAATAAATGTGTTACCAAGGGAAGAAAAAAGATGGACACCTCAAGATACCTGTCTAATTTCAGCTTCTCATCACAAGAGCCCTTCCTTTAATACTTGATGATAAATATAGTCCATCATTCATCAATTCCTAAAGCAGAAGCAGGGATTCTATATCTTCAGGGCAGCTTGAGATTTCTTTTTACATGACTTATGGTGACTTTACAGAGTGTGAGAGTGTGTGATGGAAGCAAGGTGTCTCAGACATCTGTTTGGCTTTTAACAGGGAGAAATGGTACCTGTACCTGGCTTAAAATGCCCTGGTGGAGTTCTTCCATTGACTTCCATCAAATTACATTACACACTGAGTCCTGGCAGAGATTCAGAAATCCCAAATAAGCTGCTATGGGTCCAGTTCACAAAAATGTCAAGACATCTATGTCTAATTCAGAGCTGACTCTTTAGAAACTCAATAGCTGTTTAAATTAATTGTCCTTCGGTGATCCAGTCTCCCACACAGCTAGGAAGGTAACCTAACATTTAAACATTTACATGAGTTGTTTTCATGGATCGTCTCTTGCTTTCTTTTCTTTTCTTTTCTTTTCTTTTCTTTTCTTTTCTTTTCTTTTCTTTTCTTTTCTTTTCTTT
>VZSF01007420.1:0-57443 GCA_013398295.1 Chionis minor | reverse complement strand
TCTTTTCTTTTCTTTTCTTTTCTTTTCTTTTCTTTTCTTTTCTTTTCTTTTCTTTTCTTTTCTTTTCTTTTCTTTTCTTTTCTTTTCTTTTCTCTTCTCTTCTCTTCTCTTCTCTTCTCTTTTTCTGCATCTCAAAGCATATAGATTTTGAGACATATGGATTTAATGTTTTGAAATCCAAGTAAGAAATCTGAGAACATTTTGCAGAACAATTCCCAAAAGAATTCTTTCTTAGTGGTAAGTCTGGACCTATTTTATAGTAGAAGGAAGAAAATTTTCCTTGAAAAGTCATGTTCTAATTGAACACAAGCTAAAGATAACTTTGGGCCAGCACTTTATTTTTCCCCTCTTATCTTAACAGAAGATTATAGACATTATCAAAATTGGATTAAAGGCTTTTATTGAAATAATTGTTGGACTTACAGATACTAATAGCCTAATGTCCTTGAGTACCTCTTCACAACTAAAGGAAAGTCAGGAGCTTGGTATTTCTATGCTGGCAGTTCAGACATTGCCAAAAAATTAAAAATGTGGCCTAAGCATAACTTGTATGTCATTCTAGTTTGTCTTTTGACTTACTGAGACCTCACCAGCTCACATTTTCCAAGTTCTCTCTGTGTCCCAGGGAGGCCAAGAAACTTAGTTCCTTTGAAATGAAAACTGAGGAGCAGAAGCTTATTAAAAAAAAAAAAAAAAAAAAAAGAGAGAGAGAAAAAAATATCAGGAAGTTCAGGATGAAATCTTGAGATAAGAAAAATCCCAGACCTTTGTGATTAGAGCTGTAGAGGAATGGTCTCATCTCCTTTATCTCAGAAGAAGGACTGAAGTTCTCTGAGAGAAGACAGTGTCTTCTTCATAACAAAGAAGCCTTCAAAGATGATTCCCTCACCTCCATTGAAACTTCCGCACTCCTTGAAAGTGGAACTTTGTGCTGTTTCTCTAGCATTATGTCTTTAACAAATACTGTGCTGAAGGTGATTCTGATGGAAAGGTACAAAAATATCTTTTTAACAAAAAGGAGTGATTTCTTCAGGACTAAATAAAAAGTAAAAATTTCCCCAAATTACTGTCTCAATTCTAGACAATATCTTAGTGTAAATTTAAATGTGTACATTTTCATATATCTTACATTCTTGTTTTACACAGATATTCCACTGGTCTGAAGCCTGTGAGTGTGAAAGCTGGCTGAAATTTCTTTACCAAGTGATATTTTGTAGCCAAGAATTTACATTGTTTTGTTAACAATTTCTTTTTACTTGTTGTTAAAAAACATTACTTTTCCTGCATACTTCCAAAAAATTACAAATTTTTGAGAAAAGTGAACTTTTCATTTTTCCTATCCAGATTTTTCCTAATTTTAAGGTAGAAAAATGAGGAAAAATAAAAGAGAAAAGAATAAAGGATTTTAGGTCAGGGAGGAATTAGAAAACTGTGCTTAAAATTTCATCATTTCCGTAGTGAACCCGTGTCATTCTATCTTTGTCCTCCCCTTTTCAGTCTTTGTTTCTATCTAGTCATAGCTGGTAAGTAGCGTGGCCCAAATTATCTATCATTTATATTGTATTAATATTCACCATTCCTTATTTTGACAAAACACTAATAAAAGTTGTTTGCTGAAGAAATACATTAATATTAATAAATGAATAATGAGTTCACTTAAGACTTTCATTATCCGTACATTTATAAGTTTGAAAGATGAATATGATAGCTGAGCAAAAAATATTGCTAATTATGTTCTCATCTCAATCACCAGAAGAGCAGAGCTTTTTCTACAGATGCACCAAAAGCAGAAATCAAAATATCAGCCTCAAACTTAAGAGTGGAGATGGAATACAACCCCAGGTCCATTGTTTAGTTCTAGCCTTACTCTTTATCATGCCATAACTTTCTAAATATTTGTTGAAAGAGCTCTTGGGAGTTCTTGTGTTTGTTGCAAAAGACTGGCCATACTTATTCCAGTAAAGGAAAACATTGCCCTCACTGTAAACAACAAGCAGCTGGACTGTGCTGATGAGCTCCAGTGAGAGCGCAGTTTATGCACACTTTGTTGTAGGTAAGCATTTGTGTATTGTCTGCTTCTCCAGCAGAGTCTTCTTGTATCGTGGAGCCGGTACTGTCTGCACCAAGATGCATGCAAATACTCTTCCCATGAGCTCTTACAAAAAAGGGATTGCGGCACAAATCAAAACAGTCACAAACTTCCTAAGCTGCCCTAAAATTGGTCTGAGAACTAGTTGAGGACCAAAGAACAGCTGGACTGGGCAAGCGGTGGCCACCAAGGGCTGAGATAACTCCCTTACTGGAATCTGTGACTGTTTCCAGGAGACACAGGAGAGAGAAGTCCACCCTAGGAAAATATTCCTGTCATCTTGTTCATGCTTTGGAAATCAGATTGCACAATATTTTTTGCAGTAAGAAAGAAACAAAATGAAAGCAAAATCTTCTACAAAAAAGGTTTACTGTACATTTGAGGACAAAAATAATAAGACCAACTCAGTCTTCAGTGGCGAGTAAAGTCAGGAAGATCATTTTCTTCAATGTTTTGACTGAGTCTATTAGGCCCTCTTCATTATAAAACTTCCTGTATTGTTCCCAGTGGGAAATATGATTCCAGAGTAACTTGTCTGTCAGATTTGTTCTGGTTGAACAGCATGAAGATTGAATCTTCAAATTAATGTAGGAACTAGAACAGTTGAAATGGCTGAAAGATGCTTTGCCTGTAATAATTTTATGTTTATGGAACATACATCTTGATGTATTTTTGCATTATTTGAACATACATAATTGCTGGGTCAGCTGGAAACTTGAGTTAGTCCAACTGGGTCTGACTTGCTCTCTTAAAATCTTTATCCATCATCTGTAAAAGAAGATTTGTACGATTAATGCCCTAACTTGTGTGCTTCAGTTAAATGCCAAGAGATTGGTGAGGTGAATCTGTATATCTATGTTCAGGCTAACTAATATTCTGAAATTATGAATGTATATATTCCTGAAGAAATCCTTTTAATTTCCTTGATGTGATACAGTGGGATTTTTCCCCGTGGGGCACATGATTATTCCAGAGGGCAAATTGAATCCCTAAGTAGTCTATTGACCATAAGAAAGATTATGTTCTGACTTCTAGCCAAAGTGAAATGCTCTGAATTAAGCAGTGTGAATACCTTCCAGTATGATCACTTGTTAGGTAAAATAGGAAAAGTTATAGTTTTTTTGTTTCAAAGAATTATTTTTACCTTTTCTGAGCTGGAGCCGTTGCTAATATGAAGATATTTCAAGATGAAGGCATTTATATTTCGAGGAACAAAACAAAGAGATACTGTAATGGCATATGTGAGCTACATTTACCCTGAGGCATTTACCATAAAGTTCAGTTTATTTTTTATTACATCATTCTGACAGCTTTGAATAGGGAACGTGAACATATTGGAATTGTCACTGGGAACTACCATTTGTGTCTTTTGATGTATGTGGGAGAGCGAGTATTAGGAAAGGTATCAGCATCTGTGTGCACACAGGCATGTAGAGCCAGAAGGGTCCCTTAGTTCCATTTCATTTGGAAGTCAAGAGGCACAAAACAGTTAAACCAGATGCTGCTTTTTTTACAGAGAAAAGAGGAAGGGAGCAACGCTGGGAAGAAGGAAAAGAAGGAGGAATGGACAGGGAGTGAGAGATGGAGGGAAGGAGGGAAGAAAGTAGGCAAGCAGGCAGGCAAGTATGCAGGAAGGCTAGAAAAATAGAGAGGAAAAAAGCTGTAATAAAGAGAGACACGAAGAACAAAAATAAAACAAAAGAAAGAGTGAAAGAAAGAAAAATAAAAAGTTAAGCAAAAGAAAAAGTGAAAAAGGAAAGAGAGAAAGAAAGAAAGAGAATGAAAGAGAAAACAAGCTAAGGAGATCAAATGCTGAGTTCTTTCTACATATTTGCCTGGAGAGGTACACACAGGTATGTTTGATGTGCAGACACAATTTAAAATGACCTTCTACAAATGCCCTGGCACACAAAAAAAGAAAAATCCATCACTTTAAATGTCTGGAAAAGTTCATTATGTTTTCTCTTGTCTCTGTGGAGCATCTTTAAGCAAAAGCATGGTAAATAATGTATCAATTTTCTATCGCCACCTATGAGTGAAAATATAGAACTGCAAATTATTCTTCTGTGCATAATAGAGGAAAGGTATGTGATGGCCGTAGTTCAATTATTTCAAGATACTTATATTGTTATCTGAGGTGAAACCAGCTACAATCTTTCATTTCTGAAGGACATGCATCAATTTTCAGCAGGCATAGGGCTTAGCCATTTATTTGGTTTTACTTGTATCATAAATTTTGAGACTTATTTCAGTAGTTCAACTGTCCTGTACTGAACTGGTCCTTCACCTGGGGAGGAATAACCCCATGCAGCAGTACAGATTATGGGCTGGCCTGCTGGAAAGCAGCTGTGCAGAGAGGGACCTGGGAGTCCTGGTGGACAACAGGATGACCACGAGCCAACAATGTGCCCTTGTGGCCAAGAAGGCCAATGGCATCCTGGGTTGCATCAAGAGGAGTGTGGCCAGCAGGTGGAGGGAAGTCATCCTTCCCCTCTACTCTGCCCTGGTGAGACCACAACTGGAGTAGTGTGTCCAGTTTTGGGCTGCCCAGTTTAAGGAGGACAGGGAACTGCTGGAGAGGGTGTAGCAAAGGGCCACAAAGATGTTTAGGGGACTGGAACATCTTTCGTGTGAAGAACGGCTGAGGGAGTTGGGTCCTTTTAGTCTAAAGAAGAGAAGACTGAGCGGGGGATCTCATCAATGTTCACAAATACTTAACGGGTGGGGGCCAGGAGGAGGGGGTCAGTCTTTTTTCAGTGGTACCTAGTGATAGGACAAGGGGCAATGGGTATAAACTTAAATATAGGAAGTTCCATGTGAACATGAGGAGGAACTTCTTTCCTTTGAGGGTGGCAGAGCACTGGAACAGGCTGCCCAGAGAGGTGGTGGAGTCTCCGACTCTGGAGACATTCCAAACTTGCCTGGACGCCATCCTGTACAGCCTGCTGTAGGTGGACCTGGTCTGGCAGGAGGGTTGGACCAGATAATCTCTAGAGGTCCCTTCTAACCCTTAACATTCTGTGATTCTGTGAACTGAAACCAAAATGTGGGTGTTGTATAGGCAAAGATATAAACAAACTTCTGTTTTGGACAGGGCATGCCTTATGGAAATAAGTTTAATCTCAGACTCCTGTACCTACATTGCATTTCCAGACTGTGAAGTTTAAGATATAGGTAGAGAGTTAATGGCAATTGGTCTTAATGGCCAGAGGGGAGGAGGAAATAGGAGGGAAACACGGATGAAAATTTCCTGAAATCAGCAACAGCATGGAAGTGGGATAGACCAGAAGATCTGAGTGAGTTTAAAACAGTGAGATAAAGAGTAGTTGAACAATGGAGATGGAAGAGGACTGGAGATGGGACAGGATGCGTAGGATGGCAGGACTGGGAAAGAAACAGGTATGGCTGCTAAAAGCACATGGTTCATAAGGTCACGGGCTAAAAAGGAGTGAATCCTGTGAGATGGCAACAGCAGGACTTGAGGAAGAGTAAGGCAAACTGAAGACAACACAGGACGTGTTGAGATGCTACTTCAAGATTCAGAAAACCTAGATATTATATTTATTTGAACCACAAGCTTCCTATGTGATTGGAAAAAGAAGAAAAGAGAAGAAAAAAAGTAAAATAACTGTGGGCCCAATTCATGGGAAGAGTCCTGGTGGGATTCATTAAATGAATGAAATACTACAGCAGAGAGATCTTTCAGCTAGTCTTCCCAAGCTCCTAAAGAGTCATTGAGGAAAAACACATGTAGGTTGTGAATCATCTGTGTACAGTTGGTTAGATGAATTGCATTTGAAAAATGCCTGTTTTTCTCCATTGTCTATGAAAGGAGTCAAAGGTGACTAGCTCACATGGAGACTCTTGAAGCAGTTGTTCAGCTGCTTCCTTTTATGAATGGAGAGAAATAGGCACTTCCAGCTTGTGATTCATTCCATTGCTATCCCAGGCACTTGTCTAAATTGCCTTCTGGAATTGCCTTTTATTTCTTTATTTAAAGAAAACCTCAGTCTGTTATTCCCAAGTGACTAACAGACTGTGGTAACTTACATTTTCATGTCTAAAGTTAGGTAAGATGAATCTCGCTCATGAAATGTGAATTCACAATGGATTCCTTCCTGCAGGCCAGTTAGTTGCCAAAGGTCTAGGAAATAGCAAGGCTGAACTCAGTTTTACATTACAACTCTGTCCATCTTTTTCTCCTGTTCCTTTTTCGATAGGTTGTCATCTAACATACCAGTGCTGTGAGTGCAGCTCTTGGATGCACACCTCTCAGTGCACCACATAGAGCCAATGCTATGGAGGTGACCAAATGCTCAGTGTTTTGGCAGCTCAGGAGACATCGCTATGGCTCCAGCCCACAGTGCCTCAGCTCTTGGTGGTAGGACTACTTTATTTCACAGTAAGGATTAACAAACACATGGAAGTTTCTAACATGGAGGGAAAACTCTTGGGAAACTTGGGCTCTCTCTACTTATACAGCATTAGCCAAAATGGAGCCTTCATTTAAAGAAATTTTTGTTTATCCTCATTACCCCTGAGGATAGAGAAAGCTTCCAAAAGGCAAAGGGCCTTTTGTCAGGTCCAAGAGCAAGGGACACATGATATTTTTGCTTTGCTTTGCACTATTTGAATGGAGATATAAAATTAGAACATTATATTATGTGCTATATACTGAAGAAATCACAGAATCAGAATCACAGAATGGTTGAGGTTGCAAGGCACCTCTAAAGGAGAACTGGTCCAACCCTTCTGCTCAAGCAAAACCACCTGCAGGCAGTCGCCCAGGGCCATGTCCAGATAGCTTTTGAATATCTCCAAGGTGAGAGACTTAGGACAAGAAGAAATGGGTTCAAGTTGTGCTAGGGGAGGTTTAGGCTGGACATAAGGAAATTATTTTTCACTGAAAGAGTTCCCAAACACTGGAATAGGCTGCCCAGGGAGGTGGTTGAGTCACCATCCCTAGATGTGTTTAAAAGTGGCGTAGATGTGGTGCTTAGAGACATGGTTTAGTGGTGGACTGGTAGAGTAGGGTCAATGGTTGGACTAGATGATCTTAAAGGTCTTTTCCAAAGTAAATGATTCTATGATTCAGTCACCTTCACAGTAAAATAAGCATTTCCTTATGTCCAGAGGTAACCTCCCGTGTTTTGGTGTAGGCCTATTGCCTCTGGGCCTGTCCCTGGGCACCAAATGACAAGTACAGTCTCTGAAAGAAATACTCTTCTTGAGATGTTTAATTTTCATAGAAAATATGCCAGTTATCTGAAAACTTTCTCTTTCTTACATTAGGTATTTAATATTAAAATAATATTTATCACAAGCCTAACGACCGTTCCCAAAATATTGAGGAAAAGTGCATTTTTGGAAAGCCTGGGTGGAGTATATGAAGTTTTTGTCATCTCACTTTGATTTTGGTAGTATTTCTGTTAAATGTCTTAATTAAAGAATTTCACAAAACATTCAGATGAGATAAAGAAGAAAAGCTTTTTCCAGCTTTTCTATTTTTTCATCCCTTTTTTGAAGATCCCTAGTTCTTCTACTCTTCTCATCAGCTGTGAAAGACATGCATCAGATTGTAAAAGCTGGAAGAAGTGAACAACAGAAGAAAACCTTGTGCATTCTCCAGGTGCTCATTTTTAAATGCCATAGGAATACATTTAGGATCTGAAATTAAACAAATTTCACGTGGCAAATTGGGACGTGGCAATCCCAGGCATAAATACAGGCTGGGCAGAGAATGGCTGGAGAGCAGCCCTGAGGAGAAGGACTTGGGAGTGCTCATGGATGAGAAGCTCAACAGGAGCCGGCAGTGCGCGCTGGCAGCCCAGAAAGCCAACCGTATCCTGGGTTGCATCAAAAGAAGCGTGGCCAGCAGGGCACGGGAGGTGATTCTCCCCCTCTACTCTGCGCTTGTGAGACCCCACCTGGAGTACTGTGTCCAGCTCTGGAGTCCTCAACATAGAAAGGACACCAAACTGTTGGAACAGGTCCAGCGAAGGGCCACTAAGATGATGAGAGGGATGGAGCACCTCTCCTATGAGGACAGGCTGAGAGAGCTGAGGCTGTTCAGCCTGGAGAAGAGAAGGCTCCGGGGAGACCTGAGAGCAGCCTTTCAGTATCTGAAGGGAGCCTACAGGAGAGCTGGAGAGGGACTCTTTGTCAGGAAGTCTAGTGATAGGACAAGGGGTAATGGTTTTAAATTGGAAGAGGGCAGATTTAGATTAGATATCAGGAAGAAGTTCTTTACTGTGAGGGTGGTGAGGCACTGGAACAGGTTACCCAGGGAAGCTGTGGAGGCCCCATCCCTGGAAGTGTTTAAGGCCAGGCCGGATGGGGCTTTGAGCAACCTGCTCTAGTCAGAGATGTCCCTGCCCATGGCAGGGGGGTTGGAACTTGATGATCTTTAAGGTCCCTTCCAACTCTAACCATTCTATGATTCTATGATTCTATGAAATTATTTAAACATCAGCGTTGTAGTTTTTGTCACTTGCTCATCAGTACAGATGTTTAGGAATTTGGTATATAAGCTTGAGAGAATTTTCAGAGATCCAGGACTCACCCTGTGAGAAGAAAACTCTTAAACTGGCCCTACTGGACAATCAAGAATTTATATTTTCAGCAGTTATTTTTACTACTGAAAAAATAATCCATTGCTTAAATTTATTTTGCATCAGATATAAGGTAAAAAAGGTTCAATAAAAACTTGTGCAAGTCTCAGAGTCTTTCTACTGCACTGAAAATATAATGGAATATATTTTAATTTGAGTGAAAAGATGTTAAAGATATAATAAGAGACTTTGACAGCTTTCCCAGAGAGCAAATAAAACTTAACTATACAGATCCTACAGGCAAAAAACAATTGTTCTCAGAGCTCTTCTGTTTAATACACTTCAGTTTAGCAAAAATGGCTTTACCACTAATCTAGATAAAATAAAAGCAATATTTTAAATGATTATTCTACAGTTTGAGGTGGTTGTGCTGAGATTTTTGAGGATAAAATAGAATATTGAAAAAATCACTCAAGACAGATGTGATGTCAATAAACTGTTTGGGGAAGAACTGGAAATCTGCATGACCTTGCATCAAAAGGATGGTTATTAGACATTTGAATAGCTAAAATTGCTCTCACTACTCATACTACTTTCTTCTTTTAGTATCTGTATAAAATGATAGAGTACATATGTACTGTATCCAGGTTTTTTTGGGAATCATATTTAAATCTTAATCCCTAATTCAACAAGCTAAACAAAAAAAGGGCCTGAAACTCAAACTGAAAAGACAATTTGGAGATTGTAGTGTTTCTTTGCTTAGCTTGGCACAAAAACAAAAACAAAACCAAACAAAACAAAAAACCAAAACCAAACAAACAAACAAAAACAACAAAAAACCCCAAAACAAAACAAAATAAACCCAAAGGCAAAAACAAAAGGTATGAAGCGGGAAAACAGGCTTAGAAACCAGGCACAAATCACTCAAAAAATTATTTTAACCTGTTTAAAGCTGAGTACTCAGTGGATATAATTGGTTGAATTAACTGTCCAAGCTGAGGACTAACTTTCTGTCTTTAGAACTCATTAGAACTAAGTGTAAAATTATGATCAAACTGAGAATCCATGGTGCCAAGGATAAATTGTCAGAATCGTTGGACTTCCATTTTAAAAATGACACGGGGTTAGTTATTCAGAGGTGGTTACATGGCTACAGCAGCATATTCCTGTTAGCTAAAATCTTCAAAAGCCCCGCAGCTCAGACCTCCTAGGAAAATGCTTGTGTCCTTAATTTTCTCCTAAGCATAAATGATACATAAAGGTTTGATTGTTTTCATTACTGGAACTTAGTCTCTTGGAAACTTTAGGTTCCTTTTAAATATCACTTCAGACTCTCAGCTAACATGAATTTAATGATATGATGTTACTGACGTTCATGAGGCTGAAAATTTGCTTTATTATTCCAATACACCTAGCTCCCCGAGTCTTGTTATGCAAGCATTCATTTTTATTTAGTAAAAGTTTAGCTTCTGCTTCTTTCATGTAGAAAAAAGTCTGAAAATGTGAAACAACACAAAGTTAGAAGGAAAACAAATAGAATTAGTTCTGTGATTCCATTGTACTTTGAATATTTTCTGAATCTTTTTACACTGGACCTTGTATCCCAAGAAGGGGACAGACTCATCACTTGTCAAAGGTTGAGGTTATCGGTACTGAGCTCCCCTGGTGCACAAAAAGAAACCCAGAGGTTGTTCTTAGAGCAAATACCAAGGAGATCATCATTACTGTGTAAATAAGTAACACAGAGAGAATCAAACAGAGTGCCTGTATGCTATAAATACCTTAAAATCAGCAGAAATGTCATTCCAAAAAAAGGGAGATCCAGTTTTGCAGAACTGCAATAAAGAATTTTACATGAAAGGCCCAAGGGGAGAGGTGGGTTACAAAACTGTCTTTCTCTGCTGCTTTCTCATGGCTTTTCAGCTGGCTGATGTTTTCTCTCTTTTTGTCTCTCAGTCCTGCCTGGCTCAATCAGGCAACTCACTTATTAAGTAAACAGCCTTCAGAGCAGCATGTCTGAGGAATACGGTTCCATTAGGTAAAAATATGGAGCGAGAAACTCTTGAGGAGCAATGATCAGAGATCTAAGAATACAAATGAACAAATGTGTTTTCTGATTTAAATATGTTATTGTTATTAGCATCATTATTCATCTTCCAGTAGCTTCAGAACAAACGTCTCGCTGCAGTAAACTTTCATAGGCATAAACATTCATTCTGCCCTAAATAACTTCCAGTGTAATTGAATGTTAGCAATAGAAAACACTTATCAGGAAATGAGACTGACTCATACAGGGAGTCAACTCACTACGTGACAGGTGGGTTCCAACCTATTTTTTAAGTTGGAAGCATGTTCTCTACATTGATATCAGGGTTTCTCGAAGACTTGTTGTTTCTTAACACACTCCCCTGCAGTGATGGCTGCCAAAAATTTTGTCTTTTCTCTATGCAGCCTTCAGCTTAATGATCCTGTTTCCTAACAGTCTTCAAAGCTTTTTGCACAAGAGGAGGAAAGGTCTGCAGAGCATTCTGACTTCCTCTGCAGAGGCCCTTGTTGCTGCACGATGGGTGCCGGGAGCAGCACTGGGACTGTGGCCCCCTGCAGCAGCCGAACGAAGCTTCCCCAGCTCCACCGCTCAGCTCTCATCCCACAGCATCCTTCTTTATCACAGCTCAACACAGAAATCTCCTTTCTTTGTCACTCAAATTTAACACTTTTTTCCTTTTTCTATTTTTTTTTTAATTTTTTTTTTTTTTCTTTTTGTCCAAGGAAGGCCTACAAAGCACTTTGGAAACCGAAAGCATTTCAAAACATGCCTGGAGCATCACTTTAGAAACAAGCAGACGCACAATATCCCTGTGAGGCAGAACAATGTTATTATACTAATTTCACAGATGGATAAACTTGAACGCACTGAGGTAAAGGGCTAGATCCTGTTTGGTGCCGCGCTTTGATATTTTAGGGGATTAAGCAGCATAAAGAGCCTTTTTCCCCTAGCAGGAAAGCTGAAAGACAATCTATACAAGGCAATACAATAGGAGTGTAACTGTAAATGTATTTACTCATGCAACA
The DNA here is from genome assembly GCA_013398295.1 of Chionis minor. NCBI lineage: Eukaryota > Metazoa > Chordata > Aves > Charadriiformes > Chionidae > Chionis > Chionis minor. The sequence goes on along the minus strand of VZSF01007420.1, from coordinate 45,731 downwards.
TGTCCACGGAAGAGTGTGGTGTGCCAGCTAGAGGGCACGCTCATCTTTTCTGCTGAGCTTCAGAGGTAACAAAGGCCCCAGTGCATGTTTTCCCAACAAGCACACTTGTTCTTTTTTAAACAGCAGTAGACCAAGACCCCTCCGCCTCATAACCCCTCTTCTTCCATGTTCTCCAAGCTGGCATGAGTCCAAAGCAGATGTTGCCTCTGCTGCACTCCTTTCACCCTCACCTCACCAGCAGGGCAGGGTTTGCCCAGAATAACCTTGCTCAAGCACACGGAGAGCACCCAGATGTCCTCATGGCCATGCCCAGATCTCTACCCAGACCCTCCCCTGAATATTAATGCCTATCTTGTTGTGTGTTCCCTGGATGAGACTGCACTTTGGCAGGCTGAAGGAGCTTTTTGCATCTGCTAGGCAAGAGGATTGCTGTGCTTGATCTCACTTTTTCACTTTGCACGACGTGAAATTTTTAATTGTCTCATTGAGAAAGGGTGGCAGCTGACAATTGTTTTGTTCAGACTCACAGACCTGATAATGCTCTGTTCATGAAACTGGGGGTGTTAATGACTCGTGAGCTGATATTTCCTCACACTCAATTGTGCACAGTGTACTTCATAATTTGAGCTTGTCATTTTCATTTTTCAGGCGGGAAAAAAACCTAAGAAAACCTCTCTTTTTTCATGGTAGACTTCTTTATAAGTGTGTAATTACATTTTTATATTCCCTGAGATTTGTGCCTTATTCAGTCCACTGAAAGCCTCCTTTGATACATTTTCATAAAATATTTTGTTTCTTAGAAAGAAAATGCAATTTTTCCATGTGACACGTGGTGTTTTCTTATATATGAGTGCTTTACATACATCTAGGATGTTTTAGTGCTTTTACAGCATAGGGAAGCTGTGGCTGTTCCCGTCTTGAGAATTATTGCAAGAGGAAGGGACTTACCACTTCTGCAAGTGACTGTCACATCACTGTATGGGAGCATCTCACTACCCATCTCACGTCCTCACCACAGAGATGGTATGAGTCTACTAGAGGGAACCTTCCACATCCAACAAAGCTTTAATAATCAGACCTTCAATGTAAATTTAAGGGCAATTTTCAAAATCATATAGAAATAAACTATTCCAAATCATGCATCCTCCAGCTGCTGTGGCTTTCACTAGGTGAATTAAGGGGCTGAAAGATAACATACTTTCAGTATCTTAGCAGGCTTTGAAGACTTATTTTAGTATCCACTATTGTTCATAAAGGTTTTATTTCTTAATGTTGTCAGTCTAAATATTAAAAATAAACCATTGGCTTTAGGTCTTTCCATTTTTTAGATCACTGTGAAGTACTGTTCTCTAAAAAGTGGAATACTTTCAAGTGCCTTTGTTCAGAGAATCCAAATTGCTAATCATTTTAAAACAATATTTCCTATAATTATCTTGTAGACAACTACAACCAGAGTCATCTTAAGGGAGCCTACAACATAAAGACTTGGACTGGTTGGAGCGGGTCCGGAGGGGGGCCATGAAGATGATCTGAGGGCTGGAGCACCTCTGCTATGAGGGCAGTCTGAGACGGTTGGGGTTGTTCAGCCTGGAGAAGGGAAGGCTCCGGTGAGACCTTACAGCAGCCTTCCAGTATTTAAAGGCAGCATACAAGAAATCTGGAGAGGGACTTTTTACAAGGGTATGTAGTGATAGGACAAGAGGTAATGTTTTTAAACTGGTAGAGGGTAAGTTTAGATTAGATAGCAGAAAGAAATTTTTCACTGTGAGGCTGGTGAGGTACTGGAACAAGTTGCCCAGGGAAGCTGTGGATGTCCTATCCCTGGAGGTGTTCAAGGCCAGGCTGGATGAGGCTTTGAGTAACCAGAAGACAAAAGGAAGACTCAGAGTCTGTCTAGGGTTTGCAGCTTGTAGTATCAGGGAACCAGACACAAAAGGTGATTTCACATGCCAAAGTAAAGAATATCAAAAAATGACGTAGGAAAAAAAATAGATGTTTCATATCTAGTCATATTTATGTGTGAATAAAATTGTAGTTTGCACCATCACCCATGGTGTCCTGACACATAAAATACAGAAAATTTACCATCTGTACAGAGCCAGGCAAGTCTAGAGACAAGGCTGCTTGCAATCATTTAACGGCATATGTACCTGACTTCCCATTCTTTTCTAGAGTTTAGGCACTTGGCGTGATAGAAAGGGAGATATTTTTCTCAGCTGCTTTAAACATGCGCAGTCCAAGATTGTTTCCTGACAAAATTTGGAGTTCCAGTTCTCTTAAACTTAGAAAATCTCGTACACACATTTTCCATTTCCTAAGGCACTTTTCCAACCACTAGGCTATATACCTGGGATAAAGCTGAGTAAAGAAGCAACAGTCATGAAGTCAGTGCTTAGTGAGGAGCCTGATTTTTTAACACGGCTAAGAAATCTCTTCTGGGAGAGAGGGAACTGAATTGTAACCCCTGATAATGAAATAATTTCTATGTTATAACCAATGATTGTCTCATGTGAAAGACATTAGTGTGAGACCTTAGTTAAAATACTGTTAAAATTAGTTAAAATACGTGGGTGGTTTGGGTCAGCTATGTAGAGAACAATATCAGAGCACATGGAGGTGTGTGCACTTCCCCTCTGCTTTAGGAACCTAACAGTGAACTTCTTAGGTCTCGCTCAAAATTACCTGACAGAAGTCATCCAAACCCTGTGAGAACTTGTCCTCAGGCTAACACACTCGTTCATATCCATATATTTGCTTAACCTCACTGACATTTCTCCATCTTCATGCCCTGAAAAAGATACATTGAAATTGAAAAAAAAATCAGTATGTTAAGATGTATTTCTTAGGCATGACCAATCTCTGCACGGTACATAGTCTGAAAGTCGTGTGACCATCATTATCGTTAGCAAATCTGTATTAAATGCATAACTGATGCTCCCTTCTTTGTCAATTTTATGGTCTTAGAAATCAGTCATGCAAATACCATTCAGATGATTTGATTTAGCAAATCTGATCTGCCCTCTTCTAGAGGTAAGCTGAAGAGTGGTTTAAAAGTCATAAGGACTGTAATCCCCATTTCTAACTGAATGAATTTCATTACACAGATGCAGTTAAACAGTTTTGGACATCAAATTCTTCCTAAACTTGCCTCAGTTATTAAAAGTATTGAAATACTCCAGAGCAATTTTCCAAAGTACTACAGCTAAACCACTGTTTGCTCTGACTGTTACACAATAAGGAAATACAGAAAATATTATCTCAATTTAATAAATTCAGATTTATCTCACCTAGCTTTATCCATTTTAAGAGTTAGACATCTACCCTAGTTATCTGGGGTTTCTCAACAGCCAAAGGAGAGAGAGACATCGCCAGAGCGTGATTCATCCCTCCTATCTTAAATACCTATCTCACTTTGGAAGCTGATGCAATTTCTCCTAGCTGTTAAAAAGGGATGTCTTATTTCTAATCTGAATCTGTCTAGTTTCAGCTTCCAGCTATTGGATCCTGACATGCTAGATTAGTGAACCGTTTACTGTAAAAAATATCTTCTCTCTGTGCATAAAGAGTGCAAGTAATCTACTCTTCAAAGAACTAAATAGATAGAGATTCCTAGTTTCCTACTATATGACATTCTGGTTGCTCTTCAAATAAGTCTTGAGAGATAATATTTCTTATCACCCCAACCGACACAGCTGGAAAAAAACAGACAGGTTTCTGGGCACATAAGCTCTTCTTTAGGTCTCACTGAGTTCAAAGCTCCTCAATGAAAAGCAAATTTATTTTCATTTTTGAGAAACCATTTAACTTGATAAATTAAAGCTTTGCAAGGGAAGAAACACTTCTTACACATAATTGGCACTCTAAGGTTTTAATTCAACAAAAAACATCACAATAGTGAACCAATTTGTCTTCTACTGCCAGGAGTCTCTTTTCAGTATGTACACAGCAAATTCCATACATAAATGTGATGATTTAAGATCATACTCCTGAAGTTCTCAGGAATCAATGGGATTGTTTCCACTAAATGACTTTCATTTAGGCCTTTTGGTTGAACTCTCTGTACTCACACAGGATGAAAACCTTCATGGACATTGAACAGTAGTCATTAGGAAGCTATGGTGTGCTCGTAGGAATAAAGTTCACATAAATGGTGAGAGAAAGCACATTGTTAATTTGCATTTTACTTTAAAACTCAAAGTGTATTCTAGAAACCCATGACCCTATTATCAAAGGCTAGAAGAAGATAATGAGATTCTAAATAAGGCTCTGAATAAATGAAGGTTTTCTCTCAATTATGAATGGATACATGCTTACTATTATAGAGGTGTTCTCATGTCACTTTTCTGAGGTCTTTGTCAAAACTTTCACTTTGTCAGATGAAGGTCAAGGGGACATTTTTATTTTCACAATTACAAGATCACTGTGAAAAAGGTCCCTAATGAAAAATAAATCCAATCCCCAAGCAAAGAGATTCCAAAAACTAGTGGGGACAACTTTGAAACGTTTGACATTTTCACCCTCTTGGAAATATAGACTCATTACTTCATCTTTACTTTCCAGTCAAGTCCTCAATAAATGTATTAAGCTAAGGCAGATATCCTGGGATCCAAGAAATAAATAGGCAAAAGAAACAAAATAAAGCTGAAGCTGTAAAAAAAAGACCAGCTTTTGCATTTAATCACAGATACAAAACTAATCTATTTTTCTGAAAAAATCTTCACCTTGTTTTTCCTTTTTTCTTTTATTCCCTAGGTTTCACAACTTGATTTTAATGCAGAAAATAACTATTTCAGCAAACCACACAGGAAAACAGCATTTCAATGGTAGCAAATATCCTGATATGAAATTTAAAAGATATTCCAAACGCTTTCCCCAAATCCAAGAAATAATGATAAACAAAAGCAACATGTGTTTGTTAATTTAATTACAGTAATTAATAAGATGTATTGTTTACAGGAAAAATGTTACGAGTGATTCAGTCTATTAGTTTAACTATTCTGGACAATACCCAGTATCTGACGCTTCACAAAATGCCAATTACCTTATCAATAATACTTCTATCCAAATATGCAGCAAACAAAAAATTTGGATGTTAAGTAGGAATATCATTTTGTCCCTCTAGTAAATAGTATGTTTCCCTAATGCTCAAGACCTCTTTCCTCTTTTGTCATGGCATAAATAATATTGTTGGCATTGCTTCATTATTTCTTGAATCTACATTGGATTTTCCCTAGGGCATGGCAGCTGAGACATGCTTGATTCTTCTCACGTGTCCTGTTACTTGTCAACAAGCTAATGCAATTAGAACTTTTCCTTCCTAGTGGTCTGTGTGTGTGCCCTGAGTGATTGGTTTTATTTAAAAATGGACCAGATTCAACATCCTTCCTGGTGAAGAGTTCCACAAACTGAAGGTGCGACTCAAATCACAGCCCAGTCACAATTAGTTTGGCATATTTAGTATTTCTTTGAAGCAGCTCTCCAGTGGAATTCTTGTGTTATTTCGCAAATAGTTGCAAATGAAAACTGGGTGTTGGATTAAAATAGAAATTCATAAGCTTCTTATGAAGTAGCCCTGCTATGAATAAGGGTTGTGCTGAAAAATCCCGCTATTCATATTATACACAGTAGACATCTTTCCACCTGAATGCTTTCTTCTTTTTGATCGTATAAGACAAACAAGAAAGCTTCTCCTGAGTTAGAAACAACAATAACCCCTTCAAATCCACCAATTTGGAGAGAGAAAGAACAAGTCATTCATTTTCTATCCATTTTTATTTAAAACTGTAACATTTATATCTCTGATGAAATATGCAGTTTTGTTTCATTGGCAGTTACAAAGCCCTTTTGTGCTGTTATTATATTCTTTATATTCATGTATCTTTCTTTTTGAAAGCTAACAAATGACAGATTTTTAAACTGTCTCAAATCTTTTAGAACTCCTACACTTTCAAGAACTTTAGTTACTCAAAGCTGTAAAAATTGGGAACTATGATAGATATTTTAAGTGTACTTTCACAACTTGAATTTCTGATTTTCAACAAAAATCACATTCTGGCATCAAAATGGACTTGGTTGAATATAGTTTATTGTAGTCAGAAATCTGCTTCAGCAGTTTCTCTAGGTTTAGGTGAGATTGCTTAGCCACATTTTCTATTTCAAAACATGAAAACAAAATCAAAACCAAAACCAGGCTTCAGTTATCACACTAATTCTTGAAATTCAAAACCAGATTTTAAAATCTACCGTATTTATACGGTCTTTATTAGACATGTGGCTCATTTCTTTGGGCTATAGGTGAAGAACAATACTTGTGAGCCCTTTTTTGTCATGTTTGAATGCTATCTGCAATATATTTAGTAAGAATTTTCCTTTGGACTTTGATAGGATCAAAATTTGCCTGTAAAGGAACAAGTAACGTGTTTTAGTTTGCAACAGTATGTGATCACCATTACTCACTCAGAGACAACCCCCCACGTTATGCAATATCTGAGGAAAATGTTCATAAATCCTTAGGGTGTCATATTTTTACAATCGATATTCCTGCAATTATTTATGTTCTGTCTGATATATACTCAACCTCACAGTATTTTTCCCATTTGTAGTAATTTCTGGCTATTGTACCTGATGCCACCAACTCAGATAAGACCTCGATTTTCCTAGGAATGCTCCAAACAGCAGTAAGAGGCAATTTTCAACTCACCAAGAAGTGTTTAGGCAGAAGAGAAGATAGAGACAAGGAGGTGGTCACAGGATGTATGACTTGAATATGCGATGTGTAGAGCTCAGAAGGGAATGTTGATGCCCATTTCAGAGGACAGGGCCAATCTGTGCTCCATTCACATCGTCTGTGTTGCTCAAAGGGTATCAAGGAGAGTAAAAGTACCTCTTAAAAGTCCGTTGTGTTAATTGTACAGTTCTAGGGACACTAGCAATGAAGGCACCCACTCCAGATAATGAACATGGATGCAGGGAAAGCAGATAAGGAAGAAAAAGAGAAGTGCCCAGTGCGAAAAGCTTACCACATCACATGAAGCAAGAAGTAAAATTCTGGCAAAACCGAGACACACACAGCAGCTCCCAATACATCTGATAATCTCACAACCAATAAAACAGCAGCACCAATCTCAGCTCACCATAAGACAAAACTGCATCTGTGAAACAAATTATCATTATTTTCCAGTGGGACACTGATATAATATTCTGTAATATTCCTTTCTAACAAATTAGATTTTTTTAAATAATTCTACATGTGTGAGAAAAGCTTTTCATATTTTTCTGAACTGAATTATTCACTGACTGTAGAACTTCTGTTTTTTCATTTGGAAAATATCTTCTTTAAATATTTAGAAAAAATATCTATAAACAGCATGCAGTTTTAATTACAATTTATACGCTTGCATTTTAATTGCCTTTTAAACTAATTTAGCTTGTTCTTAAAGTTAATTAAACTCATTGGGGGGAAAATGTTCCTTAATTCAGTTGTGAAAATGGAGCAGATGTGGAGATGTATTTGTGATTGTGTCTATCAGTCTGAACTTAGAAGAATCCTTTTTATCTTAAACTCTTTAATAGACCTTTGAAACAAATTGTTTCCCATATGAGCAAGGTGTCCTGTGCATTTCCTCTGTGTTTTCAGCATTAAAACCGTACGTGCACAACACATTCTGTTCTAATTAGTTTGCCCTCTCTAAAATACATTGAAGCTGGATATAGAGGAGGATAAACCAATGTCTGTATTGTTAGAACTGCAGGTTTTGGGGAATTTCCTCTCCGAGCTTACAAATATTTAAGTAATTAATATTCCAAAGCAGGGCTCGATTTGAAAAATTGTGACTTTCACAATGAGCTTCTGGGATGCCTGTGAGCATTTCAGCAGTGACTAGAGGGAAAGCACATTCTTAGGAGAGAAAAATATATAGAAATACATATCAGTTGAATCAGAGGTCACTGTGGCACCTGCAATTCAGTCCTTGACGTAGCTTTGAAGTCGCTAACCCGATACTCGCCAGAGTTCTGCTGTTGCAGAACTCATTGTGGGCTGGCTGCAGTGCCCATAAAGTCCAGAGCTCTGAGCAGTTCATCCAAGCTGAACGTGATATTAAACCATTTGTTTAAAGCTGGTTCAGGTACCTCTACTCCCGGCATAATTACAACTGTCAACCCTGAAAAATGAAACTGTTTGTTTAGAAAACGATATGGGAAAAATTAAATTCCCAGTTATCAGTTTCTCAAGGGAATTTGCTTCCAGCCAAATAGCTTACAAAATGACAAGCTTAGGTTACCACCTTGCTGTGGTGGAAGGCTGTGCACACTGGTAGTCACCAGTGAAGAAACTTATAGCCCATTTTCCCTAAAGTGACCTGTTCATATTCCTTTCCCAAAGTAGTTTATCTGCTAATCAATCTAAACTAAACACTGACTCTCCAGCCTGTCATGAAAATGGTCCAGTGAAGATTTGTGGTTATAGTGATAGTATCTGATACATATTAAACAATGAGGGTATTGCAGACTATTGAACTTTTGATAGATACAGAACAGCAAAACCATGAAATGAACCAAAGCTGTCAAAAAGACCATTAAAATGATCAGAAGCGACTACCCCACAATGCTTGTTAGAGCAGATCTTGAATGTCGTTTGACCAACATAAGCAAAGAGGGATTTATCGGGAGGGTTGAGGGAGAACAATAGCCAGTGTTTCAGTCGCTTCAGAATGGAGTGCTAGATACCTAGAAATTCAAAAAGAAAAAAAAGAATAAAGAGGGGAAAAAAACCCTTTCATGCTCACTGTATCCAGCATCTGTGGGTCAGTGATTCCCAGATCACTGACATAGCCTTACAAGTTTTAAAAAGAAAGCCTCAGTTAGCCTATGGTTCTGTTATTGCAGCAGAAACAAGCTCGCCACTGGTTTGTTAACTTGTTTTGATTCTGCTCTATTCTTGTTTCATTGACGTACACAAGGCTGACATCCAGAGACACTCTTCTTGGGCAGTCATGTGTATCAGGCCCTGCACGCTCACTGTCAGCTTGATAGGACTACTAAATGACTGTGCGCTGATCCAGAAGCAAGTATTCCCCATACTGTGCAAGTTGTTGGAGCTTTTATGCATACTATATAGTGTGTGACAGCTACTTTTGTGCATGTGTAGCTACTCATTATATACACATTTAAATTCTTTTGCAGTAGTGTCTGCATGTATTTCACTTACAGATAAACTTTATTTTTTTTCTGCTTTTGTTATGAGTCTTTATTTTTCATGCTCTTTGGATTTGAAAAGATTATTTTACAAGCTCTTTCTTTACTGACCATCCGTGTTTGCAAGAACCATTTCATTAACTCTTGCAGCATATAAGCCTCATGGAATTAATCCATCCTTTGACACCCAAAACTAAATTGAGATCACCTCAGCAGCTTCCATAAAAAATGGCTGAGCTTGTACTTTTTAGAAGATTACTGAGCACAGAGATCTGTGCACACCCTGTTGGAGGAGCTGTACACTTCCTCAGGCAACGTTCTTTTGCACCTCACCGTTGCCTCACTGGTCCTTCTTCTCCAGTGCTGCAGCTCCGATCCCACAAAATTTCACGGTGAGAACCATCATGCTCTCTCCTAGGCAGCTAAAAACAATTAAGACATTCATATGGGATCCGCTCAACTTACAAGGCCTTCTGAAAGCAGGGACCATATATTTCCTTGCCTGATAAAACACTGTCAGGTGTCATGGATCACAATCTCATTATGCACATGAGGAAACAATTACAATTTCAGATTCTTACCTGTTGTAAAGATATCGCTAGATGTTTAACATCATTATGAATATTCCCCACCGGCTTAGTATATCTGGTTTCATGGTGGCTCCTAGCATGAGTGGCAAACTTAAGGCTGTGTTGAAAGCCTATAACCTAATGTCAGAGCATGAATTTGCTTTGTGTTGTGTCTACTTAGCAACTGTGGTTTCTATGAATTACTGATAAAACCTTCTCATACATCTTCATCCCAGACTTGGGTGTTATCTAATTCAGTCAACCCTATCCTTCTAAAAGTTAGGCCTCATGTTTAATAATCTAGAAGCCTTCTATAGTCAATAGGTACTTTAAAAAGCTATTCATCTCATCTAACGTAAGTCACTTTTTGGGCTCTAGATGGATTTTCTACAGGTGCATTTACATTTCATAGGAAAACTAACTCAAAATTCTACTTTAAATGACTCCTGTTCACATTTTAAACAAGTTTGCAGGCCTTCTATATCCATTCCAGATTTGGAGATCCACCAGTCCATCTAAGATCAGCACAATAAAGCTGATCCTCTGCTCCTTAAATAATGTTAATTGTCTGGAATATATTATTCCAAGGTGCCTTCATTTTGTCATCGTTACAGACTTCTTTTGAATCTTCTGAGATTCCATGCTGCTGGCATCCACATTTACCCTTGGAAAAAAAGATTGTCTTAACCTTGCTAATACCCAAGTCCCAGAGCACAAGCTGTCATGACTATGCAAGCAGTGAAATAACCACAAGGTCTCTGTAGAATTTTAGATTATTCCTTGTTTGCACATAGGTTAACTGTGATATGAAGAAGAGAAGAAAAATTATGCTGTACTGATTCCTAAAAAAGAGCTGGTAAGAGTCAGCAAGTAACGCCACTCATTATTAAAAAGCGAGTAATATAATTTCCTTCTGTCATCCTTTAGTGACTTCAGTGATGTTTTCATTTTCTCTTCTTTTTTACTGCTGGTCACACAAGTTATGAGCCAAATCATACGCTCATGACATATAATAGCTAGACCATTGCAAAGGGCAAACTTAAAGGGAAGGATTAATCTCATCTAATTTTAGCCACTGACATCTATCTGAGCTATACATTTATGCTCGTTTCTAACAAGTGAGTTTTCTAGGGAGCAATTTATTTTCATCCTAATACATGTTCTGTGATAAGTCATATAAACATGCTTCAAAAGTGTGGGTTTTTGTGTGAAATGAATTCTGGACATCTAGTTCAGCTGTAGGTATGAGACATCTAAATTAGGGAAGATGAATTCACCTTAAATAAATTAGAAGCAAAACAGAAGCAGGATGAATTAAGTACTGTAAATCATTCACAGAATAAACACACAGGTTTGCTACATATCGTCTCTGAATGAAGATAGCTTAATATCATTTGAACAGAAAATACCTGAAGTAGCATTTTCACCAAGCTCATATTGCATAGTGTGTCCTGAGTCACATAGGAAAAGTCAATTTGTTTTCTTTCTCCATTAAATTTAGAAGGCAATTAGAGGACTAGTTTACACTAGACAGATCACTTTTTGAAAGCTGGAAGCAAAAGAGATTAATTCTACCCTATATGTTTGCTCTGTGGATTTATTTTTTTTCAAAAAATCAGGCTTGTGCTGTCACCCAGTGTGTAGTCTGGCTAGATCTATACCAGTGACTGACACTTTTAAGAGTGCATGGACAACACAATGTTCAAAATGCCCAGGTTTCCCTGCAGATGCAAGTGACACTGTCACTAGAATAGCCCCATTTCTGCATATTGTCTTTGTCCTGACAGCTCAGCACAGAGCTGCAGATCAGAGCCACTTGCAATATATTCAGAGAGAGGGGTCTGGAGACACTAGTACCAATTCTTATCTCTAGCTTTCCTTACGTCAAGCTGTGGATACTGCATTTTCACTTCTTCAGCCAAAGTTTTTTTATTGGCTCCATGGTAGGAAGAAAGATTTTTTTCTTTTGGAGGGGTTCCAAACAGCAAAAGGTAAATATCTAAGCAGAAAAGATATCTTTTCCCTTTAGTCTGTTCTGCACAATCTATCTTCATTGCCACCACTCTCCTGATGTCTCATAGGACACTGTCCACAAGCATATATTGATCATGCTTATTGGCTGCCTAAGGCACCATAGAAAGTTGTAGGAGCTTTCACTCAGCATGTGGTCCAACAAGTATCCATCATAAATCATAGATCACAGACAGCAGGCACACAGTTGTTCACAGTGTTCCGTTGGTCTATCATTAAGCAATCTTGAATATCTTTCGTATATAATTCCTGGAACTACTATTAATTTCATCTTTTCTGTATAGCTAATAGATAATCTTGGTTAGTAATATTTTTCCAGTAAATCAGTAGTGGAAGAGTCATATTCCATATTCCAAACATATCGTTGTTCATCCATTTTTGAGGTGAAAGCCGAGGTGAAAGCCACTCTCTTGTATTTTGGCCATAGTGAATGTCAATATTTGTCAGAAGATGTTGCAAAGCCCACACAGAGGATTTCCATATAGAATACTGCCAGAATATTTTGTGTTATGCTGAAGATTTGCTGTAATCTATCAGTTAAAATCCCAAATTAATCCAATTAGCAGAAAAAATCATCCTGATTCGGAAGGGGACGCTGTGTAAAGGCAAGAGAATAAAAAGTTTGCTTCAGTAACAAAGAAAGAAATAAACCCACTTCCACCTAGCACAAACTTAGTTTTATTTTTGAGCAGCCTGTTCATTTTAAGAAGCAGGTTCCAATGTTCCCAAGCTGAATCAGACCACTTGTGATTTCTACTGAATCCAGACAAAAGCAATTTTTCACAGTTTATCATCACAATATTGATTCTGTCAGATTTTTTATGATACATGATTGATGTGAATGTTGGAAACTGCTAAAGGGAGTTCAGGATTATGTTATGTTTCAAAGACTGCTTTATAATACATAGTGAAAACTAACATTTTATATTGTAGTGAATCTGAAAACTTACCTTGTCTTAGAAAGAAAGAAAGGATCCGTATATATGTGTATTTAGTCAAAAATTACTCCTTTGAATTATTTAAAGAATGATGGAATAAGTACCATGGCACAGACACAAGGAAAAAAATAAAATAATAATAACTTAAAAAAAACCCCTAGAAAACTGTTAGAATTAAAATGATGTGGAGATGAGGATATTAGAGTAGTTTATACTCTCTAGTGCTAAATACAGAGGAACGTCAAAGAATTCTTCAGAAAACTCTGATCAACGTGGTTTTCCACTTTTTAGCTATATAAAATTGCTTGAAAGACTTAAATATTGTTTTCAACAATTATTCATTTCTTTCAACTTTATCTGCAATAATTGTAGCTATAAATGTCACCACACCACTTCAGCAAAATCTTTCAGGGACTGTTGCACACACAATTCTAATACTGTCTTTTTAATTACCATATTACGTAGGCATTGAATAAATTCATGTATCATTAAGATGCAGGTACTTTCTTTAATATTTCTACTGCATTAATAAGACTATCCTGTATCATCTTTAACTTCCTACAATTTATCAGAGTTGTACTAAAACTGTTCTGAACAGTAACCATCCAAAAGAAAACAAATAAATAAAAAAGAGGCCAAAGTTAATATCATAACCAGCATAGTCTTACAAGTCTACACTTTTGGTTAGATAACAGCTAGTGCAAAACTTAGGTATATGAAAATGTTTCTTTCCATGGAAATACATGTCAAATAGAATTCTTTATGTGGTTCAGTTGAAACCCAAAACTTCTAACAATTCTTAGAAATTTTCTCACCAAGGTGCTCCCTACCCTCAGTTTTGAAGATGGCTTCGGCCAGTGAAATTGGCTTCCCAGTCTACAGGTCCTGCCATTCCCAAAACCGGTGGTGTTAGCTTTGTGGTTTATAGTGGAGATGATCCCTTTTTCTTATAAGTGTTCTTATCCTTAAAGTACATATTGCAAATACTTAGCTCTATATTCATCCTGTGTATTTTTCAGCACTTAGTTCAGGCCCCAAGGGTGCAATCCAGTTGCTTATGGTTGATGGAGAAAGATAACCACTACAGGAGGGATGCTCATGGTTCTGTGAGCTGCCCACAGGAACAACCTTAACTGACTACACTCCTAAATTGGGCATTTCAGTTATATTTAAAATCAGATGAGAAACAGCCAAGCCTTAGTGTGCTAAATACAATAAAGAAGTGATGTCCTCAGGAGTTTAGGGTATGAAGCTCAAGATAACCATCTTCCATTCATCGTTCTTCTGTTGGCCAACCTTAGCTCCAACTGATTTTGAAAATTAGGATCTCTATCCTAAAACTTTTTTGCAATGTATTGAAATAAAAAGAAATAAAACCAGACATGAGAAATAAGCATTATTAAAATATATGTTATTTTTATCATAAAATGTGGTGGAATCTTAACTAGGTATTTTCTTGTTTCTAAACAGAAATGCATGGGACATTAAAGGCATGAAATCTTCTTTCAGAAAGTTTACAAGGATTACATCAATGCAATAAATGATGAACACAAAACATTGTGCAAAAGGTCCCAGTCATCATCTGGCTCTGAGATTAAATGTCTTGCTAGAAAAATAATGAATCAGAATGGTTTCTTGTGCACATATTCTCTCAGAAGACTGCGTACATGTGGAGTCTTTAAACTGTACAATGCTGATGGAGTGACAGATCTTGAAAGCCCATCTGCCCTAGTATTTCAGCTGCTGACACTTTTGTTTTGTGGGATCTATTCATAAATTTTTATTTGCTGATGCTTTTCATCATAAATGTTTAAAAGTATAAGCGTGTAATCATTTTCCGTTAAAAAAGCCTAGCTGAAGTCAATGGGAGTTTTTTCTTCCTTTGACATCAATAGGCTTTGGATCAGATCCACACAATGCAATTTAGTACAGCAGTTAAACATGTGCTAAAGTTCCATGGACTACAGAGAGGCTTTAGACATACTCTTTACAAATGCCTTCAATATTGAGCTGTTATGGGAAGATACCATTTGTTTGGTGTTTTAGGGGGGCAGGAAGGGAACAAGTAGAGGGGAATTGAAGTTGATTCAGGATCATAAAGATTTAAATGAAAAACTGCTAGTTTCTTACAACAGCCACTAAAACTGAGATGGTCACAGACATAAGTGGGCCAGTAGTAAAGTTTCTAGACTGCAGAAACCTCTTATTTTTTGCAAAAGACCTACCTTCTGTTAAGAAAACATGTGCTCGAGTGCCTCGGAACTGATGTCTTGTTCTGTGCCCATATAACGTGCCTGGGGATGTTACAGTGCACAACACAAACTGTCAGCCTCAGTAAATCTTTGGGACTGGACCTTACAATGTGCAGTAGAATATGAGGAGTTGGATGCTCTTACGTACAATATAAGCCTTTATGTCTGAGCAGTCACGTAAGACTTTGAAAATAAATAAAATTCCTAAAAGTGCATTAAAACTCATCTAATGCCATTAGATGGCAAAGATGCCAATCTTAAAATCTCTTCCTGTGATCTTAGGTGCCAATTTCTTTTTGCAGTCAGCACTTACTTGGTCATCTAAATAAGCCTTTGGAGCAAAATCAGGAAATGTCGATTAATAGTAATTACATAGTGGGTGTCAGAACCAACTCTGTAGATCCCCAAGACTCACAGTTGCAATGTCAGAGTGGGAGTGAAGACGGTCAGTCCCTGGACAGAGTTGGATATCCAGCCTGACTATCTAACAGGTGATGAGTAGGTGCTCAGAGGGGTCTCGCAGTAGGAAACCTTCATGTTAAATCCTGTGTTTCTACTACATCACTTAACTTCAGGCTACTGAAGGGAATTTTCAGCCTCCCCTGCAACATCTACGTGCTGCAGATCCACCTCCTCATCTTCATATGCTACACCACTGGTCACATCACTCACTTAACTTTGGGCTTTGGGCTTTCTCTGCTTGGGTTTATAATGTTGGGTGATTTCATTTAACAAAGGGGTATGTGCAAAGGGAAATTGCTGTGGTTCAGGGTTCATAGACACAACTGCATGAGGCAGTTGCAGAGAAAAATAAAGTGTTGAAATGCGCACCAAAGAGTGATTGTTTTGAAGTATCTAATAAACTCGTGTTTATGAAAGGCAAAACTTGGGAAATTTACTTCTGTCTTCTTCCCTTAGTATTTTAATTAAAGAAATCTCAACCTGTCCCTGGAAATCCCAAGCAGGAAAAAAAATCAACCTTTTCTACAGACAACTTTAAAGCAGACTGGGAAAAAAAAGCACTAACCTTTTATGAACTCTTAAAAAAGGAAGATTAAAAAATGTGTGATCAATAGCAAAATGGATCTTTTGTGAGTCTCTTGTCTCTTCTGCCTTTAAGACAAAGGCACATTAACGAGCACGCAAGCACAGACAAAAATACAAAGAGCTATATTTACCTTCTGCTTATGCCATGGAAAACTAATACAAAGCATCTGACTCCAAATTAGTTCATTCTATGCAAAACCTGAAAATGGAACTTAAACAACTACTTTTGTTACAAGTCATCCCCTCTTTTTTATTGTTTTTGGGGGGGGTTGATTTTTGTCCCCAAATATCATCAGGTCTTAAATCAGATGTAAGGAGGCAATCCAGACACAGTAAGAAAAGGCTGTTCTCAGGAAAGATTGAGTCACTGGAAGCTGGAAAACTAACTCTAAGGAGGAAAAAAAAAAGGGCTTTTGACAGTTTATTAGTTCCAAGAAAAGGTATCAAGGGTCACCAACTCTTCTTGTTCTGCTAAAATATTTATAAGAGAGACTTCTGGAGACTTGTGTTCATTTGGTAACTTTTGGGGAATTATTCCTGAAGCTGCCTGTAGCCCAAAGATCTTTTTTTGCCCCTACCTGCCTATAGGTCTCATGAATCACTGGGAATATCACCTTTCCCTTCAACTGTCCTCAGTCTCTAATGGTCCAATTACAGAGTGGGACCTTTGGGATTTTTTACCAGGTTTATCACAGGGTTTGGTTTATGCCAGGCCTTTCCAAACAGAATGTATGTTATCTACACAGCTTGAATAAAAAGAGGGAATACGTCTTTCAGACCTTGATGGAGGCAGTTGATGGGAAGGAAAATGCAAGGGTAAACCACTTACACATTGAGGGCTATGCAGCATTCTCACATAGCTTTATTCTTCTTCTCCAAAAATAATAAATATTCATTAAGCATTAGTGAAATTCCTTCACAATCTAGTGGGCTTTTTTTTCTTGCAAAGCTACAGTAAAAGGACTCAGAATGTAATTTAGCTTATTAATATTCTTTATTTGTATTACAGTAGTAATCAAGGCCCAGTAACCACCCCCATGCTTACTGTGCGCTGACAAATGACCTTTATTTGGCTGTCACTGCAAAATGTAACCGCAGCTGAAAGCAGCAGATGACCTAGTACAAGCTTCAGAATAAGTACTTGTGGGAGCTGCTGCAAACTCATCCTTTCTTTGGTAGCAGAGCACATCAATGATTGGAATGGAAGATGACAATTTCATGCTACAGAAACTATCTGAGGTCCCCTGTCACCTCCTTCTTTCCTTTTACTCTGCACTGGGATGAGAATCACTTTTTCACTGAAGATTTTCCCCAAATACAAGTGTGTCTAGCCTGAAAGCTGAGGAGGTCAGATTTACCTGAAGACTTTTTTTACCTCAAGTTACTGCAAATTAGGCCAAGCAGTGATTTAACCTGTGTTCTCCAGAGCATAGTCCACTGGCTGAAACTTTTGGTTATTGTTCTTTTCTTTCCTTCACTTATGCTCTTTTTTTTCTGATTTCTTCTCTCGCTTACCCTCCTCAACAACAACAAATTCTATGGAGATTAATTAAGTGATTTCTGTGCTTTTCCTAATTGTTATTGCTGAGAAATGGAGGAGAGGTCTGGGAAAGTACATGGGCTGGTGACTGAGGCAGGAAACCATGTTTCAAGGGACTAGATTCGGTTCCTGACCAATCTGGAAATCTCTGAAGGGTAACTGTTCTTTAATTGTTCTCTATCCTTTTCCTCTCTCTGTAAAATGAAAGCAAGGGTACCTCTTTCCTCCCAAAAGTTTCTTTATTGATTTATAATGGGATCCGTTAAGTTTTCAGTTGTGGATATTGTTCACTATCTCACTTGGAGTTAGATAGGCAAACTAAAGTCCCTGGTGAAGGAAACAAAGTGATCAGGGAAGATAATAATCTTCATCATGTGAGTGTGCTTATTTAACCTGAGGAGCCTTTGGGACTCTACTGTAATAAAGTTTGGATGAGATTCTTTATGGCACTCAGCATTGGATAATTCTGATCTTGCTAATGTGTAAGGTAAAATTGGATTAATGCTAATGTCAAGTATGTAGGAAAATTCCACACAAGTGGAACATGGAAAGATTAGTTCCAGGAAACAAACAAGAAAAAAAAAAAAAAAGGGGGTGGGATGGGGTTAGCTCCCCAAATGTGTAAGTTTGATGCCATTAAAAATGCCCTAGGATGCTCCAGTTTAGTCTCTAACTGCCATCTCCTAAGTACCCTGTGCAGTTCAGCTCACCTAAAACTAGACATACACTGGCAGGTCAGCTGAATATTTCTCTTTCCAGCCTGTCATATTGGCTTGATCTGCTCCAACAATGATGCAAGCATATTGTCAGCATTTAGAGCACAACACGTAGACACTTAACATTTACATTTCTTAGCCTGGAGATGAGTCTGATCCCAAATGTTTGAATAGCCATACCTTAAGTATGTAGGACTTAAAAGCAGTTCCTGTAACAGAGAGGAGCTTGCCAGCAAGTTTGGTTCTGCTCCAATGTTTCCTGTCCCTTGCAGTGACCCGAACCGAACTCTGAGTTTATGATGGTGTCTGAAGCCAGGTGAGTTTCCAATAGCTCTAGGCTTTCAAATGTCATGCTGCTCCACTAATTGCTTAAGCAGCTGTACTTTTATATCTTCTATCCTTTTTGAAAAGGTAATCTATTTGAACTTGGTTTTTTTATACAAAGAAACTAAGAAAATAACAACAAACTTTGTTTTCAAAGAGGAGTAGACAGGTGCAGGAACAATAGACAATAGCAAATATATAAACAAAACTCCCTTCTACCACATTGGAATGATGAAGAGCAGCAGCAGAAACAAAAACCCACTGATCCTGGCATAGGGAACAAGGTTACTATATCCCACTGAATTATTCATTGTTACTCTGGAGTTACGCCGGAGATTACATGAAGGTTAAGTAAAAATAGCAGAAGAAATAAAAAATAGGGTAGAACTGGTATGGAAAATTTGATGTAGGAAAGTGATTAAACTTTGCTTTGATAAGTAGTATTTATTGTCGTGGCATGAGTCCTCAAATGTCAGGGCATAAGATGGACTTTGAGCAATGAGGCCGCGGAAGGTAGGAGTGGACTCAGAGATGAGCTCTGACACCCAGGCGCCTGCATGGCCTCACAGCTGACATTGCTCAACATCACATTCAAGATTTGCCATGAAGAAGCCCATTGCTATGAACACTAATTAAACACAGTTTACAGCTAAAAGGAAATAAGTTTTCAATATATTTTTTTCTTTAATTTCTTTTCTTTAAACATAACAAGAGCCCAGCAATATGCCCATATCATGGAAATAGGGAGATAAACTTAGTATACCACCTAGAGGAATCTCACTGTTTCTGGATCTTTCTTGTTACCATCTACTGGGCTTGATGCATTGCTGAATTCTTCAAGTTTTTAAGCTGCATAACACCACTGATTTCAGTAACCTTACTGAAGTGTGTTTCCACAGTAACACAGCAAACCAACTTGCCTACAATTGCAAATTCTTTTTTGAATTTTGATGAAAACTCTATCCCATTAAACTGGGTATATCCTTTATTATTTCCTATCTGCAGTGACAATCCCAACATATTCCTTTCCAAAAATAAAATAAAAACAAAATTAGAGAGATGGGTCAGTTAGATTCTGTGCCTTAGCCCTTAAAATTGGCCATTCTCAATGTTGACTATTTTCCAGGTCATTTCTACATTATGCCAGAATCTTAAACAGACTCTTTCATGACTAATATAATACTTAGCATTGTTTGCAGGCTTCAGACTTAGGGGACGTTTTTGGCTGTGAGGGGAATTTTGTGGTTTGGGGGATTTTTTTTTTTACATTTTATTGTCTTGACTCATTAAAAGCTGTAAGAGACAATGAACAATGTGAGTTCTACAATCAGAATCTACAGATTACAATTGGACAGTAAAGTACCCATGCCTGCAAATTGACTAGATTAAGGGCTCAATTTCCATTTTAATAGAGAACATGGAGTATTTATTTGTGGAAATACCCTTTGGCTTGTCAAAAAGAAGGTTAACAGGTGGCTTGATCTGAGAGTACCTAAAGAGCGGCTAGAAGAGAGCCCTTTAATCAAGTGGCCAGACAGAAGCCAAGATCCAACAGCCAGAAAATGAAGATGAAATTACATAGGAAATAAATGCAGATTTTTACTGTGGAGTGTAATTAGCTGTTATTTGCTGTTGGTTATTAGATTACAAGAAGAAGTGGTTGATCACAGGAACACAAGATGGTTGAGGTTAGAAGGGGCCTCTGGAGATCATCTTGTCCAACCCCGCTGCTCAGAGTTATCTACAGCAGGTTGTTCACAGCTGTGTCCACCTGAAATTGTCTCCAAGGACAGGGACTCCGCAGCCTCTCTGGGCGATCTGTTTAGTATTTGATCATCCATACAGTAAAAATGTTTTTTCATACACTTAAATGGAATTTCCTCTATTTGAATTTGTGCCCTCTGCCTGTTGTCCTGTCACTGCGCACCACTGAGAAAGGCCCAACTCTGTCTTCTTTACTCCCACATCAGGAATTTCTATACATTGCTAAGGGCCCCATCTCTTTCCAGGTTAAACAACTGAAGCCCTCTCAGCCGCTCCTTATCTCTACTACTTCAAATTTTCTCATCAAGAATGAAGGTCTTTCCACTAGTCTTCCCTTAGCACTAGGATGTGTTCTACTTCAGCCACAAATTATCAAGCTTAATTGCATGGGTTATAAAGTGATACTTGTCATGTAGGAAGTCAGATAACTAGCATAACACATTTTGCTATTAAAATCTTTAGAATAACACCTTTGCCTTTCAAAAAGAACAGCCTTCACTGAAGGCCCTGATCAATTTTCCTTCTGCCTCAAAGAACTATGATTTTTCATTTTAGGAATAGAATTATAAAACCTGAATAATTTTCTGGTGAAAAAAAAAAAAAAAACCACCACATTTTCTTGCACCAAATCTTTAATGACTGGCTGCACTGTGCTGTACTCACACTGTTCTCCTGGTCTACAGCCACTTGAGAACCTTGTTATAAGCACTTGTTTCCCTCCTGGAGACACTGGCATTTTTGATTTTGCGGGTCAGCAAAAAGGCAATGACATGGCAGGAAATCCTAGACAATTATTGCCTTTACCTCCCATTAGTAATGTGGCTGCAGCAGGGCTTCACAGCTTGAGATGCTTTACCAAATGATTTTCAAAGTGTGGATATTTTTTTGACATGACTTATTTTTTTGCTTGAATAGGCAATCACCTTAGGATCTATCACTTTTCTTGGCACAGGGTTAATGCTATTACATTTCCGATCTTCCTGGGGAATTTTTGTTCGTTTTTTTTAAACTTTTCATTGGAAATCAAGCTCTAGATTTAGTTCATCAGTATGTTTTTCTGAATCTGTCCACCTTCACACACTCTACTCCTCTGAAAATGGTCTGTGATTAATACAGCAACTGGATCACAGAGCTAGTTACTTTAATCTACTTCAGGTAGATGAAAATTGGGGCATGAATGGGAAAAAATCTCAGAATGGTGTTTAACTCCAGCAGAATTCCAGCTGCTGGGACACTATGAACTGGTGCTTGTCTGGAGGTGGGGAAGGTGGACACTGTCACGAGGAAGGCCATGCATGGATGAAGCGTGCCACTTCCTCACCTGGTTAGTTCACCCATTATGGCTTTCTCAGCTTCTTTAAAAGGGGTAGTGAAACCAAGCATGGGTTCTGGGTACTCCAGGACCGTCCTAAATGGGGACATAACCCAGATATACCAGAGTTCAAGGAGCTGCGGTAGGAATCTGCTTGTTCCAATAGTCCTTATTGTCTGACACGCATTTATGCATGCTCTCAGTCTCTAGATACATGCCTTTCTCTGGCTGCCTCTAGGCTTGCACTGGTATCCCACTTGCATTATTTCTCCCTTTAGCTTTGAGTTGTCTCAGTATAAAGGGGTCTTGAGAACCTTTGCCTTTTGCCGTGTTAGAAGTTAACACATTGGGAAATGGACTACACAGCCCGCCAGCTAAATAAAAACATAGAGTGATCTAAGAAAGTCATTTATTGATCTTTGTTTTGTTAAAGTAGATTTCAGGGTGCAAAATACTAACTCAGCCAAATCAATATCGTTTTCACTACCAAGTTTGTCTTTAAGATTATGGGGCTATTCTGAAGAGTGGAGTTTAATTTCAAGACATGTCCCTCACAGTCATTGCCTTAGTTAAGCCTACAGGGCTTGTGTTGGGCAAAAGGAGCGGGGGTTTCTAACAGTGGTGTGCGGATCTTCCACGACCAATTCATTAAGATCTCAATGTCATATAAAAGCAGAGTGAGGTAGATTGCTGAAAGTTGAAATTGCTTCTAAGTACAAAGCAATTTTAAACCCCTTATTAAAGAGTATAGTTACAAATTCTGCTTTAATAATTTTTCCTTATCTTAGTCCTTAACTGGAATATAACATAGCTTCAATAAATTTAGTGGAGTTTCATTGGAAATTTGGCCCTCTTTTTCAACAACAAGGAAATATTTCTAAACATATCTATGTATAAGCTGTCAGTTAGATGTTAATTTATACAAGGTTTGCATTTTGAATACTATTTTAGAAGAATCTAAAGAAAATCTCTTTGAAAATAATTTATGAAAGCATTATTTTAGCTATACTAAGGGTCTGCGAAGTATCAGCTGTGAGACATACCTTACTGTGATGGGCATGACTGTAAAATGTGAAGCAATAATGTAGTATACATCTGGAAAGCCGTCCAACTAGAGAGAGGGGAACCAGGAAGTAAGTTGCAGTGGGGTTTTTGTCAGCAAAATATCCTACTTTACCTGGAAGAATTAAGAAGAACAATACAATCACCCTCTTTATTTTATTCTTTCTTACTCCGTGATTTAAAAATTCTCTGCTTTTTCTGCTTTTTTTTCCCCTCTTCTTCCCTGCGAGGAAAGTTTAATGAGGCATATTTGCTTGTTTCCATGGTATTTCAAAGAAAGATTACTGGCTGAAGGCAAAGAAATGTATAGAATAAAGCAGGGAACAAATGTCTGTTCTCTAGTAACAGATATAAACCTTACTTTCAGAATTAATTACACAGAAATATTTTTCTATATTTGTAATAAGTGAAACCATGTTAGTTATTTTTTACTTTAATGTATGGTCTGATGTTTTACAGAAAAAATTATTTGCTATTCGGTACTTCTCTGTTCTTTGGTCAGAAGGATGTACACATCTATGGCTCTAAAAAGCCATTAAAACCATCCTTTGCTATTGAAATATTTCATAACTAAGGGACAAATGGAATCCAGTTTGTGCTAGTCATACAACACAGCACTGTATTATGTACAGTTGATGAAATCTGAACTTAAGTCTGCAAATAACACCTGGCCAAGAAAGGCAAGACCATCCTTATGCACCTCCCAAGAGGACCCAAGTCCATAATTCATTGTGCACCCACTAATTCCTTGTGTCTGGTACAACAAAGTTTGCCCAAATACAGGAAAATGCAGTTATCATTAAATTCAAGCTTTATTAAAATCAGAGACAAAAGTTCATGAAGCTCACGGGGTCATACATACTGCTCTCATTCATGGTCGGAAAAGAATTATCCTTTGTTCTTATTATACTGTCAATTATCTGACTTATTTTTAAAGTACATGAAAGTTCAGAGAAGGGATAGGATCTCGCCTTGCTGCCCTTGAAGGTAGCACTAAAATACCTGTTAATTTCAGAGGTCCAGATTCAAAGACACATAAAATACTGAAATTAAATATAGACAGCACCAACAGAACTTGAGGCAAGTATCACATTTACTGCAACACCTAATGAAAAATATAGACGGGTGAGGCATGAATAAAATGTAGAGGTTCATCAAGAACCTACGACCTGTGTAACCATGGGCAAACCACTAAAGATTGGATCTGTCATTTCAAATGATGAACTTGAGGTAGGAGCCCCGGTTTTCTCTCTGGTCAACAGAAAGTATCAGCAACTTCAGAGGACAATTTAGAGCACCTAAGACATGAACCTGCCTCACGACCAGGAGTTTAATTTAAATGCCTGAAACTAGATGGGATGAACCAGGAAGAGCAAATAGAGAAAATAAATAGTAGTAACAACTGGGACAAAATTGTTGAGGGTTTTGCAAATCCTCTTGAAATCTAATGTGCCTTATTTCTTACCTTCGAATCAACTTGGAGTTACAATGGCATCTCTGGAGATTTGTTAATAAAACGTGCTTTGTTAGCATAAAGGAAAAAAAGCTGTCTATTCAACAAAGAGCTGGGGTTTTTTTCATTGCAATCCTAGGAATAGCATTTTCCAAAGCTCTGGTTTACTGTTTGAGGTTTTGTTAAACCTCTTCAGACATCTCTTTGAGCTATGTGAACTCACTCTTGCGGGTGCTTGCTTTGTTTGGGTTTCAGTGGGGGATCTGGCTATTTTAGTGCAGATCCCAGCTCCAGCCAGTAATCATCCAATTACAATAAAAATTGTTAATTCTAATCAGTCACTGCTGATCGACTAGGTCTAATCCTCAATGATTTTAACAGAATAATGGTGAAGCAGCCAAGAAAACTTGCCTGCAACTTAAGCTTGAGGGTATGTCTATGCTAATAAAAAGCCATAGGTCGTAATATTGTCAACCTAAGTACCTGATGTTATGAATTATTTTTATAACAATATGGCCAAATGAAAAATAAGGACTATCTGCTCAGCAGTTTAATGAAAACATACATATATTTCTTCTTACCTATGTGTAAGAAACGCTTCATCTGCCATTCTTTTACCCACTTCCACAAACTTATAAAATTAATACTTTTTGTCCCACCAGTTTTACCTAGCAGACAAGAAGGAACTATTATCTTCATTTTATAGATGTGAAATTATTGCCCAGAAAAATTAAATTACCTTTTTCGAGTACAAATGGTTGAGAACTGATTTCTCCTCAATTCCTCCCTACTGCTTCACAGCTCAGTTATGAATATTCTCTCTTGCATTTTGCAAATATTTGCATTTTGCAGATTGTTGTGTCTGTGTGTTTGACAATGGGCAACACAAACGGGAGAGTGTCACTAGAGCAATACTCAGCCCTGTGTGGATGCTATTCACACAGGCAACCACATCTTAGACAACACGTTTTGTTTTTCTGCAGACTAAACAAATTCACATCACTGGTTTTGGCTTCCTGGAGCACAATAGCAAATTCAGTTCTTCAGTTTCCAATTATGAGGTTTGAATCTACTTCCATAATTAATCTAAAATTTATGTACCTGTGCATAAACAAACATTGTGAAATGAAAAAAAGAAAAAAAAAACCAGATCATTAGCCATTCTTGGATTTGCCACATTTTCTGAGTAGTATTTTCTTATTTTTTCAGAAAAAAATTAAAAAAATCTCTATTCAACTAAAGTGTTAAAATATTATCCTATATATACTTCCAGCAAGCAACCTCTCGGCATGGGTTAGGCTCTACTTCGAAAACTATTGTCATCCAGAAGACAACCTGTAGTTTTAAATGACTAGGCTGTCAGTTTTTTAGCTCTCTGCACTTGCTTCTTCTGCTTTAGTGAATAGTAACAATTACACGACAAACAGCATGTTATTTCCAACTGTGTTTTTTTGACAGAAATCTTTGTGATACAAATATTGCAAACTTACATTCGTTTGCACGATTAATTTTTATACAGATTCTTAAAGCCTTAAGATTTTCATAAAACTCTACAGTCTTTAGACTTTGGAACAAAACTGAGGAATGTTTTTATTAAAATGGAATGTTTTAAATAGTGCAGATTTGGGAATTATTGTTACTAGTTTTGTTAGATTTATGTTGAGATTTGCAAACAATGTATTTCATATCCTGAAAATGGTGTTGTCAATAATGAGAATGAAATATAAAGTAGTTCTGTCCCAGAAAATACTTATGAATAACATTTTTTCTGTATTTACCAATGGATGTATAACATTCTACCTAGTAAATAAACATGGAAAGACTATAATTGAGCAAAGCTTGAATGTCATTAATGAAGGGTGTTAGAAGTCATAGACCCTACCCTCGTTTGGCAGAAAATGTTCTTAAAATTTCCCATAAGTATTTAATTTTTGAAGGATAAGTAGGGATTTAAATCATTCATCAGTGTCAGATTTGAAAGATGTGTTCTTGGGTTCCTTTCCTCCTGGTTCTGCCTTCTCTCCCATCTGGAACATGAGATGTGTCATTTTGTCCTAGTCCATTGACAAAGCTGCAACCTCCATGTAGCTCCGGAAAAGCCCCCATCATTTAAGGGTGCCATTCCCAAAATGACAATCCATACCCAACATTTTCTGATGTCCTAGTTACCCTGTCAAAATTTCAATGGTTTGATCAACTGAGGAATGACACTTCACTGAGGACTTTTGTGAGGTTGTGTATTTTGGCAAGGGAAAAAGCTTGACCTTAGCACAGGATTATATCACTAACCCTTAATGAAGTTCAACCCCAAACAGGTTTTCCAGCTTTGTTCAGTTTTTGTTGTATTTGCCCAACTTTCTCTGACTGTGCAAACATGATTGCATGCATGAGAAATCATCTTTTTTCTTTTTTTTTTTTTCTATTAATATACTGTCTTTTGGTCTTCACATGCATGACAAAGTCTGCAGCTGCAATTTTTATGAACTGAAGTCTTTTATGTTGTGTTTTTTATGCAATACAATTAATGAACATTGCAGCAAGCAAAATGAACTTTGCATCAAGGTTAGGCTCCTTACGAATAATTTTGGGCTTTTAGAAATATATTTTAACCAATGAAAAGGACTCCCTATACCTGTTGGGGCTATTTTATTTCCACTAAAAAATTTAACTTAATCCTATTCTTTTCCATATATATACTTTTACATCAACAAATACCTGATATCTTTATATATTACCTGTTAAAGATGCACACTAATTAGGATTTTTATTTGAAATAAAACATTTGTTATCCTGACCAATATTAGTGATGGTCTCCTAGCAACCAAGCCTTCTCAAATAATGGCCCTTATAAGATGCCCTTTATCATTCAAGAGGCTACTTTGCTGCATATTGTTTTAAAAGTTATTAAATCTTTTTTCATATGACTCAGTTTTTGTAAAATGGCTTTATTATTTTTCTCAACATCTTTCTAATAGTAAAAGGATAGAATCAGAAAAGTACACCAAAATTCCACATAAATCCAGTTATAAAAATAAAAAGAAGCTGTTGCACTCTGATAAATATGCCAACAATTTGAGGTAGTATTGTCTTTTTTTATTCCAGGTGGCATGTAAAAAATGAAAACAATTCTACGATGACATCTCAAAATGAATTTTTTAGTCTAAAATATCAATTTAAATTAAAATTAATGTTCTCATCACACAATTTAGTTTAATTGATTTATTCAGGTTTGGAACTGAAAAATTCAAAACCTATTGCTTTCTCTAAAAAAATTCAACACAGTCTCAAACATCATCGTGTTTAAAGCTGAAACAGCAATACTTTGGCTACCTTGAATTTTCAGGTTATGGATGTTATTTTTCCCCATTTATTTCTGTTTTGTAATCTCTTTCCTTGCTGAAAACACTTGGGAAAAGACAAAGAACTGTAAGGAAAACTTTTCTTTTTTTTAACAATAAACCTTTTTTTTTTTCCCCCCACTGAGGAAATAACTGAGAAAGGAGGTAAAAAGATGGAGAAATGAGAAGGCAAAGAATAAAAAAGAGAAAGAATGGGAAAAATACTAAAGTCCTAAACTGTATTCAGAAAGTTGAAATGGTTTCTAAGTTTTTTCTCAAATAATTTACAGTCATTTCCAATACTGTCACTGCATTTTAAAAAATTAGCACCTTTAACTGTTAGCTAAACCACCCAGCCTGAGATGCAGCGACGCTAGTTTACCTGTATGGGGGTAAGACCATGCACAGACCCAAGTAAAATGGGTTTTTGAGAGAGCCCAGCATTGCAGCCCCCTAGCATGTTTTCATTTACTGCATCATTCCTGTTGGGATAACTTATTAACACACATTAACAGAATTGCAAAGCAATCATTGAGTCATGTTCCCAGTCACAAGTTTTCTTTCAAAATGTCATTCAAGCTGCAATAAGTGTATGGGGGAAAGGGGTCATTTCAGTGGAAACTAGAAAATATAGCAGTCACAGTCACTGCAGTAAACAATTTTTGTCCAATTAATTTCCCTGTCAATAGAAAAACATCAGCCAGCTCTAGTTTGATGTTAGTAGAACGACTGTTTCACAAACATTAACATTCCTTCTATGCAGTATGGCAAAAGCCTTCTGTTATTTGTATGGGTTCAGATTTTTAGTCCATTATTATTCACAATATCTTCATTAAAATTGCTACTTGAAAGTTGGTCTGCTTACAGGGCCTGGCCTCTTTTTTAATAACATTTCCTTTCTATTATTAACATGTCTGTGCCCCCACTTAAGTAATGCTAGCAACACAGTAAAAATCCTTTTCCAAAGAGCTTCCACTTCAAACCAGCAGAAAAAGTAGAAAAGGGGGCACCTAGCCCCGATTAAAGAACAACTCACTGCTTTCCTAGAGTTAAGTGAGCTCCTGCATAAAGCCTTTCAATATCTGCAAAGAGCAGGACGTGGTACACCTCTCCCAGTTGTGAGGCTGGAAGTGTGAACCGTGTGGCTTGGTTTGACGTTGTGCAGCAGAACCAAGTAGGACTCCAAGGAAACTCTGGGGCACGGCAGGAGGGTTTCTGCCCACATCTCCAGGAACCTGCCTTGCTGAGAACATGACAGCCTAAAAAACTGCTTGCACCTAAAGGCTCTGACTGCCAAGGCTTGTGGCTGATACCTGTAGGGAGGATGTTTTTCATTGCCTGCCCTCCCATTTCCCAAGTTCACCATCTGTTAAGTCTTCTTCCTTCACCCATCTGAAAAATCTCTCTTGTAAAAAGGCAAGGAAGCAGAGACCTGAAGTCTCCACTCCAGGTTTATATTGCAGATCTGTTGAGACTTGGTTCAGGACCAAGGTCTTGTTCCCTAGACCACTACCTGGCTTCTCAGATGTAAAGGTTTCATCTACAGAGTTCTAGCCAGTTGGGAGAATTCAGGTGCCTTACTTTATCGCTGAATTTCTGGGTGATTTTCTGAACTCTTTGGTTTTGTGCCAGTCTATGATTCTTTTGCATTTATATCTCTAGCAAAAGGACACAGAAAGCATTAGACATTCCAAATCTTAATTAATGAAAATACCCTTATTGTGCATAATCGAGCTGCTGGGTAAAATTAAATAAATGGACCCTATTTGAAGACAGAGCAGAGATCAAGAAACCAGATTAGACTAGAAAAACTGATCCATCAGTTACCAGTTACTAAAATTAACTTTGTCAAATGTCAATATGAGGCCTTTTCCCCTTGAGAATTGTTTCTAGTGAAACAGACTTATAAGATTAATCATCTTTAAATGCTTTTTTGTTGCTATTGCTGGATAAATTTCCAGTGCTTTCTTCTATACGTTAGAGGAAGTTTAATTCCAGCAGGTTGTTCAGTAGAGCAGATGCTGTTTATCACTTTCCCTTCCTTTTCCAAGCTGCTGTTGGTTTCACAGTCAATGAGGAATATTAGTTTAAAAAGCTAAAAAACTTCGTCAAATAATTGTGACTAAGAGGACACCAGAACTTTGCAGGAGTATATTAAAGCATATCCATTCATTGGCTCATAATCTTGACTCTTGCTGTAGAGATCTGTATTTATGCACGTTCCCTGTTTGCTTACTTATAAATCTATAAATTGTATTCATATCTGTCAGTCTGACAAACGCTTTAGCCAATATACCAAAGGAAAATTTGACCAGTAGGAATTTAATGGTGAGTAGGTATTGAAATACACAGCAAGAGATGCATTAACCATTTATTTTGAATATTGACAGCTGTTTTAGACATCATACAGCACCACAACTGAAAGGACTGAAAGAATTGGTATCTTCCTTTATAATTACACATTATTCACAAAGAAATGTAGAATTAGGAAACTGAAGACACTGATGGCTACCTCTGCAATTGACTGTGTCAATTTGAGGTCTTCCACACTAACAGATTCCCGAAACCAAGTGTTAGCACACACACCAACATGCAGAGAGAGCAGTATTTTACCTCCTAAGATGCCTATAACTGCAACTCCATGCATCTGAACACAGAATCATGACAGTTGAGTGTCCAGTGCCAAAGATATTGAAGTAGCACCCAAGAAACCTCCTATTCTTGTGAGTTCCAGCAAGTCAGGTTATGCCAGAAGAACCAGGTAAAGAAAATTCCTAATACCAGTTATCTTCTGAGGGGTATGAATCAAAATCTTTCCCATTCTTGGTCTGACACCTGATCGAAGTCACACATAGATGTGTGGTAATGTGCAATGGTAAGCACTGCTCTGGCTTGAGGAAACAGGTAAGATCTTAAAATGTGTTGGCTCAGATATGCTAAGTTTTAAAGAGTGCTTAGCACTGAATACAAACAAAATCAGTAATAAAGATAACTCACCAATGGTGGATTGCAGTCAGACCTAAAAGCAATAAGGCATGTCTATCCTATACACAGTAAAAGGAAGGAACAACTGTAGCATAGAGTCAGCTACAGTTGGTTAATCAGTTAATTAACCAATTGTTTAATTGTTAGCTAATTGAATAACAGCAGCAGAGCAAATGCAGCTGCCTGGGTTTCAGCATAGGCTTGGACCACAGCAGGAGTTTTGGGGCTGTTAGTCTGCTAAGGAAGAGGATGATACTATGTGTTCATTTACATTTTTAGCAAGGTAATCGGGAGCAAAACTAAAGCAGATATGCCTCTGTGAGGTACAATCAAGTTCTTCTTTTGTTGTCTACACCTTAAATAGAGGCTAGTCAGTTAAGATGCTGGCTACTACAGTTTAAAATGTCGGAAAATCCTATATGAAGGGAGATTTTTTTAAGAACTGGAAAACAAAAATATATAAAATAGTGTTTATCAGGAGTATATTTCACCACTTTCTAAAATGCAGTACAGCAAAATTCTCCAGACTGCTATGCCAAAGGTAAGTACGCTTATGGATTTGCAAACAACTGCCTCTGACAGCAAAATGGCTCTATCAAAGCCACCCACTCTCCCACCAACGCTGTTATTCGATTTAACTACTTTAGTTAGCTGGACATCTTGCAGAACAAATAAATAGTCCTTGGCCCAAGGATCTTGTCAAGTAACTTTATCAGTGATGTAATGAGTGACAGCAAGGTGTAGCAGTAGAGAAAGAGAGGACTGAGCTTAAGCCTTAAAAGTATGCCTGTGATTATCCAGTCTGAGGTTACAAACCGAGTGATATGCAGTGCGTATACTCTCTTTGTCTTTTACAAGAAGAGAGAATTCTGAACAGTAGTTTTTCTATGCCTTTGTTACTGAGATTTTCTTAGCCATCTCGATAAAAACTTGATAGTTAGCATACACAACATAAAGAAATAGTGTATGGCTGCCAAAGTTTCAAAGTATAATCCAAAAAACTACCAGGAAGGAAACCATAGAAACATTGCTGAGTGTATAACATTAAATGAAAGCCCATAAATAACTAAGGAAAAAAATCTACTTTTTTTTTTTAGAAGACTTAAAAATTAAGAAGCAATTTCTTTTTCCAAAGTAATAGCTGTATGCCACCTTTTTGGCTACTCTCCTTTACAGGTCACCTTGTTAATGTAGTGACTTTCTGTTCAAGATAATACACGGTATCCAGATAGTGCTGAAACATGCAGAGCTCGGGGGGGAGCCTACATAGAGAAATCAATGCTCACTAAGGATATGAAGTTACACCAAAGTAGCTGCTTTGCACAAATTCTTAATGCGGGCAGTGACTTTTGCTACATCTCCTTTTATGTACCTGGGGGAATTAAATTGGAAGCATGGTTGTCTTAATTTCCCCATGTGGTGAATGGGCAAAAAGAAGTGTGTCCAGAAGGAGGGACAGATGTTAAATGGACTGTACTGTGCTGTGGAGGTAGTTTTATAAGAAGGCACTAAACTGAACTGACTTTGAAGGACCTTAAAAAGGGATCTTTTCTTTTTCCTTAAAAAGGGAATGACACTTTTTCACCAGGAACACTCAATTCTGCCAAGAGGAGAGGATTCATCTCACTTGCCTATAGATATTTACAAGATAGGTTTGATACAAGCCTTGTAGTACTGAGGACAATACTTTTTATCGTACCTTTCCCTGTTATTTAATTCCAGTGTTACTGGGGCCTCAGATCACAGTGTATATTCTCTACACGTAATTTCTAAAGAACTTGACTTTGAATTTTTCCTTTCCTGATACCCTCTGTCATGTGTGAGCACACAGGTTCCTGATACAACAGTTGAACTGAATCTGTTTTCTACAGTTAATTTGAACGTTTCTCTTATATCCTTCTAAGGTACCTCAGCCTTAGAATGGGCTTTATATCATTTAACCTTATAATCTAAAAGCTAGACATGCAGTGACAGCTAGTCATGGATGTGCCTTATGTACTTGATGAAAGGGGTAGGCAGAACAAATCCTGGAATCACACAATATTTTAGGCAGAGGCAATCTCTGTAGTTCATCTAGTCCAACCCCCTCCACCATGGAGTTATTTTTGATGGTAGATAAGGTTGCTCAGAGTGTTTTCCAGATGAGTTATGAAAATGTCCAAGGATGGAGATTCCATAAATCCATCCATCCTGCTCCAGTGTATAGCCATTTTTACCAAGATTCTTTCCCACATATGTCCAAAAACCTCACTTTCCACATCATTTGCCCTCTCTTTTAGCATGGAGAGTTGCTTTTGTTCCAAAGGACTTGGTGAAATATCAGCACTCACATCTTGCTTTAGCAGAGTCAAGGTGATTTGCCAGTGAGCTGTGAAGATTTTCTTTTTCTCTCCTTCACTTGGGCTAACATGACTACTGTGGTTTGTCATGAGTGTCTAGATTGTGGTTAGATGTGGAAATACAGTAATAGATGCTTTCACGCAAAGATGGAAGGTTGTGACACCAGTGTCAAACCAACTATTTCAGCATTCCCCAGTGATGCATCAAAATGTCAAAATAGTGACAGAAGTTGAAAAGCATCTCTAACAGGGGAGGACCCTGAACACACCTTCCAAAGAAAGAAAAAGGCAAGGCAGTTTCAGTTGTATTCTGGAACAGAGAGTGTCCTCTTAATGATATGGCACTGGTTCCGGTAATGTCTAGTTTAGAAGGGCAATCAACTGGGCATGCAGCCATGGGTAAACTGAACATTTCTTTGTGGACAAATAATCAGCGGATGCAAAATGTCTGAGATAATTAACAATTATATAATTTAAGCAAAATGGGAGAGGGTTATGGAAGTACCAAATATTCTGGCAGAACAAAATAGAATTAAGTATCTGGCAGAATGAAGTAGAATTAAGAATCAAGAGCACTTGCTAATTTTTTAGTCTTCTTCTGGGGATCTAATGTACCTGTAATTTTGCTGTTCTTTGTTTATACTGTGGTAGCACAGTTATGGCCCAATGTGCCAGATAAAAAGCACATAATAATAATTAATCCTTGCACTGCAGAATTTGCGATGCAATTAGGTGCGATGAGCAAAGAATGGAAAACTTGCTTTGGGGATATGTAATCTTACTTGGGACTAAAGCAAGATTTAGCCCCAGTTACACTTACAGTCATTAAGACACAGAGAATCAAATACTCTGCTCAAGTTTGTGGAACAACAGATGCAGCAATTCCAGGAACTGACCATATATTTCGCAGTCCTATAATGTGCTTCAAACTGACTGTCATTTCCTATTTCTTCTTTTAATAACTATGGTCTTAGTGCAGGGCAAGAAGCTGGATTTCTTTCCTGTTAAATAGTCAGATGGAAAAAGGAGGCTTGAAATCCTGAGATTCCTGCTCCCTGAGGAGATGTTTCCCACCCAGACTGCTAAGGTACTGCTATACGTAGCTGAAGAAGCCAGGATGGCAAGAAGTGAATTCATTCTTTAAGTGCTAACTCATGGCTGCAACTGTTGCAAGCATGTTCTGGGAATTTAAATCCCAAGGTCTTTTTTTAAGCCCATATTAGCTATCAGTTTAGATGAGGGTCTGAATAATACCTTTTAGCTTTACTAGGTTTGCTTCAGATGAATCATCTTGAAATCAGTATAGAAGTCAGAGACTTATTTAAGTAGAAACAAAGTCAGTGTTCTTTATTGCTAAAATCCAAGTAGTTTTTTATCTTGTTTAGCTTAACGTTGCCTGGCAGAAACAACAACCTGGGAAAAGCTGCAAAGGTAATACTTGTATTAATTAAGCCATTTTTAATTTACTTAACATGCTTTTTTTACAGAATTTCTTAATACTATTTTCCAATATATTAAGGTGTCAATTATATTAGTTACAGCAATTAGTTCCATCAAATTTACGTCATCATTTACTTACTACAGTTGAACACTGAAAGTGTTATGTTATTAGAATAATACTGCAGTTCACTGCTGACCAAATTCAGTCCTAGCAAACAATTAAAACCCCCTATTTCAACAGAGATATCACATCTTCATTCTCCTCTTTAACTAAGAAAAAAGGCTCATCATAGCCATGCTGTTAACAGGATGATTACTAGACTAATTCATTACTGTAATCCACTTAAACCAAGCAAGCATCTTAACCCTACAGGTTTTATGGTGGTCCTTCTGAAAAACTAAAATACCTCAGCAAGATATTTTAGACAACTGGCTGTCTCAAAGTGGTCTTGTCCAAGGGACTGTAAATTCCTATTATATTCAGTGAAGGAAGGTATTTTAGGCAGCTACCAAGGACTAATCTGACACCTCTCAAATATCATACAGCTACCTGTGTGTACAATTAGTTTTGGTAAACATGGAACAGAGTTTACAATGCTAGAGCACTTAAAATTCAGTAACCTTTATTTTTTGAGAAGTGACATTGCCCAGTTCTCTGTTGAGAGATTTCATATCTAAAATGCAAGTGTTGCTGGACAATGCTATTTACATTAGACAACATTTGACTTATCCAGCCACACAGGAGAGGAATCAAACACTTTCTTTTTATTGTAAGAGCAAAGCTCTTTTGGACGCATCAGGGGATGATTCACTGTGCAACCGTCTTCCATCACTGAAAATATCAAAGGTCTATTTTAAAAAGAGGCCAAAATGCTTTGTCTATTTCACAGCCAAAAACTACTGTGAGATTAATTTTCTTCTGCAGAGGTATAAAGTTCAAGTTGCTAAAATTAGCAATTGTTTCACCTGCACCTCTTCTCTATAGTCCTATTCAAAGCAGTATTGTTTAGTGTTTCAGTGCCTGCTGCTTAAAATGTAACGTTCCCTATTTAATATGTCAAAAAGCTATAGCTAATTATTCTCATAGCAAGGATAATCGTACCAATTATGATTCTTTAAAAAGAATGGTGGAAACAAAGAAGTAGAGATAAGATTTAACAATGACAAGACAAATTGAGGAGGCAGGGAAATCTTAAATGTTGAAAACCTACCGTGCCTACTTTTTTACAGGAAAGAATAAAATTACAGCTTTGTGGAAGAGACAAGTTATCATGGTTCAATCTGTGGAATTATGGATTATTATGATAAGGTTCCTGTAGTTTGGAATGAAGTTCATAGTTGTCCCTCCAGCCTCAAAATCTAGGTCTGGAGGATATGACATAAAGCAAGACCTAATGTTTCTACTGTATCTACTTTAGACTGATAGGTGATGGCATTTTAGGTGCATAGTTTGAAGGCTGTCCACCCATTCCAAGACGAGCTCCTTATTTCTCAGGATGGTCTATGAAGAGAGGCAGATGACTATAGCATTATGAAATCATCCTACGTCAAGTATCTATATCTATTAGGAACGCAAATATTTTTCAAGGACTATTCAAATTGTCTAGGTTAGATCTCTGTCTCTCTTTACTAGTGTACAGAGCATACAGGCTTTTCCATCCAGCTGGGATACAGGCTGCATACCCCACTGTTAAGGAAAAGTGCCCAAAAGAGCAGATCTGAAGCCCAGCAAAGAAGAAAACAGTGGCAACAGTAAGACCTCTATCCCCAGCAAAGGTAAATAACCAAAAAGTGGAAGATACAGGGTTGTCAGCCTGGAGGCTGAAGAGCTCTTCTTTCTCATATCAAAAAGACCACAGAAGGATGTGGCACACCATCAGGGAGGAGCACTCTGTGGTCCTGCTGAAAATGACTCTTTATACTGGTAGAAAACCAAGGATCAAGGTGACAGCAAAGAATTTTGCTCCTTCTGTCTCCCTGCCAGCCCAAACACAGAACTGGCTAGTTTTTCAACTCAGTTAGCGGTCTGCTCTTGCAGCTATTACCTCAGGAGCAGTTAGCAGGCCTGGAAGTAATGACTTCTATCACTGACTTGTGGGTATTGTTAATCACTTTAAACGGCTTTGCAACACGTTTGGATTTCTCTGAATGTAGTCACAACTTTGGACAGAAAATCATAAAGCCCTTGGTTCTGATCCAGATCACACAGACTGTTTGAACATACCTACTGTCACTTAAAATAATGAAGAAAAGCATTAGATAATTGTCCTCTTGTACCTGACAAATCCCAAACCACAGATCGAGTTCAAACAAGTGTTGCCCTGTTCTGCAAATGCTGATAATAAAGACACCATGAAAGTTCTTGGCACAAAGGAAAACAAGTCAATATACACATCAGGGCACTACAACAGATAATATTTAGTTCTATTATACCCCAGTATTCAAGCACTCTTGGAGAAATTGAATCTATTTGTTGCTATTTCTGCCATACTTGCTTGCCATGCTGTTCTCTTATCCAACTCCCTGACTGTTTATCAAACAGAAGACATTGTCTGGATGCTAAGGAGACATTTCACCATCAGGCTGAAGTGTGGCCTTCTCTGAGAGGTGTCACAGTAAAAGATGCCTAGCGATGGGAAGAGTATAAAGTCTTTTCAACTCTCCTTCTCCCTTATTTCAAAATTCTTTTTCTGAAATGTGTCTTCTGTTGCTACCAGGCAACTTTTTTTATTAGGAGAAATTTATATCAAGGCTAGAGAAAGAAGTGGATGGGATAAAAGAAAAGCTGTAAACATAAAGGTTGCCAAGACATTTAGAAAAACATTGAAGAGGCTATTAGAAAGTTGGGTTTTTGCTTAGCAAGGTTTAAATGAACCATGGCTATGTGGGGCCACCTTACCTTTAGAAGGACTGTGATTTTCCCATAGCACAGTGGAATGAGCACCTACTTAGCAACTGCTCCAGGATGTTAATTACTGTGGGGATTATTCCACATTCCCATCTCCCATCATTGGTATTGTTTTCCTCCCAAAAGACAGGGAAACTCAACAGGGCTTTGACTCCTTAACCAAAATACAACTGTCTATTGCATGATTTCGACATACTGGTCTTGGAGCAGCAGCACTGGTAAGTTGTTCTCTGTCATGCAGAAAGGCATGTGGCTAGGAGTCACACTTTATACTGAGAAAATCAATGAAAAGCATTGAGTTATGGATATTCAAAAGCATTAAAAAATATCTTAGGTTCCAGGATCCTTCCCTGCATTTATTCCATCCTGCTTCACAAATATTTGAGCATGTGTTTCCATTATAAATTCCGTTTTTCTAATGGATTTTCCATCCATTTTACACATGCAAAATGAGACTAGTTAGTATTGTCTGTGAAATACCAGTTTGCCTTGAGTTTCCCTAAGATGGCCCTATAAGGCAGAAGGGAACTCATGGCCATGATGCAAGTTTTGAGGACCTAGGGGCGAGTTTCATTTTATCTCATATAAACTATGCAAAAGTTCTTTGTCTTGCCTGTGCCAATTGTATTTTTTCTTTAGGAAATGGAAAGGGACAACTATTTACTGAGGGCAATGATCCTGCTCATCATGAACACTTATTTTAGTTTAAGACACATACTCTGAAATACCTCTCTGCCTCCCCATGAATTACAGAAGGAACTTAGAGCAAATATTTCCCTGCTGGATAACTGCATTTAAGCTCCCGTTGCAGCTAAATATAACAAGAACACTGTGAGACTAAGCCTAAAAGCCCTTTCTGTACTACAGCTGGTAAACAGGCCACCTGACAGCAAGGTTACACGCAGGTTACAGACACTTCCTCTAAACTTTTTTTTAAAAACACTGCACTGCTCTCTATATCCTCTATATTACAGCTCAAACTATCCCAAGCCATCATGTACTTGAACAGTCCAGCCAGCCGGATGGTTTTACGTGGTTCAGTAGCTGTTAAGTCTATACACGAATC
The DNA here is from genome assembly GCA_013398295.1 of Chionis minor. NCBI lineage: Eukaryota > Metazoa > Chordata > Aves > Charadriiformes > Chionidae > Chionis > Chionis minor. The sequence goes on along the minus strand of VZSF01007420.1, from coordinate 7,452 downwards.
TTACTAAAAGCTCTTTGCAGGATTCAGCAGTTATCACTTCACCCCTTTCTGCCAGTAACAAACCTCGTGTTCTGCCAGTAACAAGCCTATTTTGACTATGCTAATAGCCTCACTGAATTACCTGAGGCTTGCTTTTGCATACAGTCATTTTGCAGCCTGGTCTAACATCCAAGGGGGAATTAGGAAACTGGTGGGTGAAACACGTAATGGTGCCATGGTCAGGACACGGTTCTGCAGGGATAACAGCCCTAATAGCCTCATGAGAGCATTCAGAGATTCTCCTTGAGGACTTGGGGGTTTAAACTACAGTGAAAGCAAAGCCTTTACTTTTACTACCACAGAACAAGAGTGGAAATAATTTGGTTTCCCTTCTGTTCCCTAAGTGAGAAGCATCAGTCCATTCCCAATGCTCCCTTACAAATGGCAAAGCATGAGGAACTGTGAGATGGGAGTTTCAGGTCATTACTAATCTGGTTGACATGCAAAGTGCTGAGGTAGAAATTGAAAGCCCCTTTGCACATCCCAACCCCCTGAGACACTCAGTCTCCCAGGAATCATTATTTCCTCTGTACAATGTATTGTTTCATAAAGAATATCGCGTTTCAGCAGAAAAGTCCAATGTGTCCTCTCATAACTCTATGTGGCTGTTAGCTTACTGCTGAGTTAATGCTTTGCCACATAAATAAAACTGTACAAAAAAGAGAGAGCAGACTTGCAAAGAAACATGGGGGAAAAATATAATTCATTGGCGCTCAGGGCTGAAAAGCTGGTGAGTTTCTTTCTTTTCCTTTTTTCTTCCCTTTACCCTTACAAGTTGATGTGTATCCAAACAGCTTGAAAAGTACTTTGAAATCCAACTTTAGTCAGCTACGATGAAGACATAAGAGAAGCTGATTTTTCCTTTGTGATGCTTTGTTTTCTTCTCTCTTTTATTCAGTATTCGCTTCAGCAGTGCTTGCAGGAGAGGAGCCAAGTATTTTTTCTTAGAACTTTTTACTTTTTTGGTGCAGTTAATGATATATTTCTTGAGTTACATTGAGCAATAGTCAAATAGCTATTGCTATTAAGCCAAGCTCAGCTAGTAAGCTGAGGCAGGACTTTAACCAAACTGCAAGTCTATTCAGAGCAGGGATGCCATAACAGTTTGCCTAAGGACTCTTTACTCAGGTAAGAAAATGTCATTTTTTGTGGAAAGTTTTCAAATAATATTTATCACAGAAAATAAGTAATACTCTATTTATCTATTTTTATTCTTGACGAAAACTATTGGGAAAAAAAAAAAACCACATTTGAGAAATGCTCTAATGTTCCTTTTGTATGAGCTTTTTCATCAAGTTGGGGACTGGTCATTGTGCCCAAGGGCAAGGCTGCTGCTCAGAGGGATCTGGACAGGTTGAGAGAAAGGGCCAACAGGAACTTCATGAAATTCAACAGGGAAAAAACCCACAGAATTCTGCACCTCGTATGAGTTATCCCTGCACAGCTGGGGAGCAGCTCTACTGAAAAGGACTTGGAGGGCCTGGTGAGCAAATAGCTGACTATGAGCCAGCAGAATGTCCTGGCAGCAAAAAGCAAAGGTATCCTGGGCTGCTAATGCAGAAGCAGAGCTAGGAGATGGAGAGAAGAGATTATTCCTCTCCAATCAACATTAGCCCATAGCTACAATGTTGCATACAGTTTGGGGACAAACAAAAAAGAAAGGCATTGGTAAACTGACATGAATTCAGTGATAGGCCACCAACAAGCGAGGCAGGGGCAGGGAGAAAGAACTGGAGTAATTGCCCTTCACAGGATGTTGGGGGACCTGGGTTTGTTTGACCTAGAGAAGAGACAGCTTCAGGAGGACATAGCACCATACCTACAAGGATGTCATCAAGAAGACAAAACCAGGCTCTTAAAAGTGGAGCATGGTGGGAGGACAAGAGATTATGGGTATAAGACAAAGAGAAGTTCAGAATAAGTATACAGAAAAAATTAGGAGAGTCAGGCACTGGAACAAGTTGTCCTTGGAACATTTCAAGTCCTAGCTAGCAAAGTCCTGAGTCACCTGATCAAATCTCATAGATGGCCATGATATGAAGGAGCAGGACTGAAACAGAAACCTCCTGACATTCCTCCCATCCTGTGTTCTAGGATCCTACGAAGTCTGTGCCAACTTTCTTTTCCTGTGTCCTTTGTCAGCATATTTGAAAATGCCACCCATTAGCTTGCCATTCTGATAGTGATAAGGTCATTTTTGGGACAAGAAAAAAAACCAGAAGAGCACAACACTGGGTAATGTTTTTAAACTAGAAGAGAGTAGATTCAGACTAGATATAAAGAAGAAATTTTTTACAATGAGGGTGGTAAAACACTGGCCCAGGTTGCCCAGGGAGATGGCAAATGCCCCATCCCTGGAAACATTGGAGGTCAGGTTGGATGGGGCTCTCAGCAACCTGATGTAGTTGAAGATGTCCCTGCTCACTGCAGAGGGGTTGGTTTAGATGACCTTTAAAGACCTCTTCCAACTTGAACCATTCTACGATTCTATGATTCTATGAATTACTTATGGTTTTTAATACTGAGTTAGTAGAATAGACCTACTCAGATAACCATGAGTTTCCTTAAAATTAAAGTTAATATTTAAACCCTAGTTCAGCAAAATACTTAAACTCATACTTAATTTTAAGCATATCTTTATTTCCTGCTCATTACAGCCTCTTTACTAAGTTTAGATATTTATGTCTTTTTTATTCTGATCTCTGTAATGGGCTCACACATTTGTATCTTTTTAAAAGGTTGTAAACACCTACTTAAAGCTGGACAAATACTTATTATCTTTCCTGTACGGAGATGTTTTCTAATATTAAAATGTGTTATCATTCATCCAATTTGTGGATTAGGTATTATTTCATTTTATTTTTACACCTATATGCAGTATTACCAACTATTATTATGTAAGAAATGAAGTTATATTGCTGCTGCATAAAACGTAATGGTACAGAAATTACAAGTTTTAACTTTGAACAATTTTTAAAAGCAAAAGGATACAGTTCTATGATATCCCTTTGGCAGAGTGTGTGCTTTGATGTGGGTACACTCCACAGTGTTCATGTGTTGTGCACACCCTGGCCATGGGAAATGGTGCTGACTTGAGACAAGGACATGCATCACTGCTGGACCTCATTATTTTGGTTCAGAGTTGACTCCATGTCAATATATTCTAGTACGTATTGCAGTTTCCATCCTGCCCCTTCACCCTGGTTGTTTCTGGAGGAAACCCAGATACGCAGCAGCTTTGGAGGAAACCTCACTGTCTGACACAGCCTTTGGGCCAGAAAAGCATCAGGCAACAGGAAGGAAAAACAGCTGAAAACTGTTCAAATTGTCTTTAGTCAGCATAGCAAAAAAAAAAATGCTACTGAGGACAGAAGACCCTTCAAAGCAGTGGCTAGAGCTGTTATCTCATTCACATCTGAGAAGAAACAATTCTCAAGGTCAAATAGAAGCTGAACTGCTCCTGGCCTTATCTTGGGAGTCCACCAGATAAAATGTTGCTTTTAAGGTGTCATCAGGCAGAAATGACTTGCTCCTTCTTTATTGATTTAGGGGACTGTATTCTTCCTGTTCTGACATGACCATGCTGACACCTCATTTGAGATCTCCAAATAACAACACAGTAAGTTACAGCTGTGGTTGACCATAAAAGCTATACAGAAGATCCCTGTGATCCAGTGCATAATTCCCTCAGTAAGACTGCACTATAAGACAAAACAGTCTGTTTGAGCTGGACAAGGAACAAGATTAAAATCATTGTCTTTGCAAGAATGTCTTTTATACTGGTAAGGCTAAGAAAAGTTAGATAAAATAAGAGAAATTAATATAAATGTCTAGCCAGATTCTCAGAAGTGTCAGTTGGCAAATGACAAATGAATCCACCAATGCTGTATGAATTTAGAGTATCTGAGAATCTTACACTCTTTCTGTAGGATAATCCGAAAAAAAAAAAACCTTAAAATTATGGAAAAGAGAATGATGTAACTTAGTCTTAAAATACTTAAGAAATTATATCTAGTATTAATACACATGCAGATGACAAGAAAAAGATTTTTCATAATTTTGGTTAAATTGATGTTCTATGAAAGATCAAGAAAAAGACTAGAAAGAATTCTTACTTACATTGACATGCAAATTAATTTTCCATGTAATGCCATGCATTTTCATGTAGAAAACTTCATCCTTTATGCTTTTTATGTCAAAGAAAGAAACAATACTCTGTGCCTGAGGTATCCAATCTAAATTTGTGACCCATTTCAAGCTTTATGAATCAAGTACACACAGTGAAACCCTTAACTGCATGTTGTATGAAGGGTGACTCCACTATGTTTAATGGTGGGTTTGGAGTCTTTTTTCTTGCTTTTTAAATTATTTTCCTAATAATTCTTAATTACTTTTACAATCTACTTTTTGACCATCACTAACTACTGAGACAACTTTTTCATAGGACTATTCATTGCAATTTCAAGATCACTTTCCTCAATGGCAACAACTGATTTTAACATTGTATATGCAAAAAATAGGACTATTTTTTACATGTACATCCATTAACTTTTGCTTTTACGCAGTTTTATTTCCCCACTCATTACCTGCTGATCATCACATGTGGTACATCGCATGTATCATATTGCTAAAATGTACTGAATAGTAGAGCTAGAGGTCAAGGCAAGGCTTTAGTTTAGTTGTTAGGCTGTGTCTCAGCATTTAGATCTTAGATATCCCATAGATCTCTGTGAAGCACTTTCCTGTGTGATTTTCCTTCACAGAAACTAGAGTATCAGAACTTCAGTACCTCCAGAAATGAACCTTTAATTCTTTGTATCTGGGTTTCTCCATGTAAGAAATCTAATATTATTCTGCATCAGAGATAACAGTTTTCTCCTGAAGAACAGAGGCTGTAAAGAAAAATTCATTCATACTTTTCGGCACCTCAGGCAGGTTTCAACTCACCTAATTTTGAATGGCTACAAAGTAATTGTCTATACCTGAACTAGGTGAGCTTTTTTTGACTCTTAGAGACCAGGGAGAAAAATGAGCACTTAAAGAATCTGATTCATCTCATCCTGAGGTAGACATCCATAATAGGTCAGATGAAACACGTAATTTAAGTGCCTGTTCTCTCTATGTCTACAAAAGAAGTTCAGATACATACTGGACCACACAGTTCAGATGTAGACATCTACACAGCTGGATAGCTACACGTACTGAGACGAGCTTGACATCCTGAGTTTACAGTGATGACTGCTGTTTCAGCTCCTACATAGATACCCATTGGAATGTTTGTGCAATATATATGTCTTTGGGTTATAATCTAATCAAACTTTTAATAACTATACTTTTCACAGTTGGAAAAGAGATTTCCCAAAGCTATATGAGCATGATTTTGTTTTAAATTAAGATCTGGGGTCTGTTGTGAACGATAGAAACTCTGAGAGAACAGTGCCATGATCACATATAGCATCACGACCCAAAGGGTGCATGGAAATCTGTTAGCTAAATTCTGAATAAAATAGTATAAGTACAGTGAGATTACCCTGTAATTGCGTTTTCACCAAACTATATGATTACTTCTGAACTCAATATAATTAGTTCAAAGTAGCTCAAAGCACCAAGAGGAAACACAGTAACAGAGAGGGAAGAACTGATAAAGAGTATATCAGAATAGTAATGCAGGTTAGGCCAGTGAAAACACCTTGTTCTGTACCTGAGATAATGGGTAGGAAAACACAGTTTCAGATTCTTTATGTATTTAAAATTTCAGAAGGAAACAGGAAATGTTATATGTACAAAAAGAAAGGGTGATAGAAGCCTGGTTGGTGTTCATGAAGCACACTAGAATGCATTTGTCATTGTATTTGTACAGCTAATCTCACAACAGTGAAAACTTCTACCTTTACTTCACATACACATTCAGACACATTGTAAAAGTCAAACTTTTATGGCAAAAGTGTGCTAAACTCTCTTGAGAAGGCATTTCCAAGAAGGACTCAAGGAGTCTTCTAAACGTTGTGAAAAAAAGTGGCTTCATAATAGTTCAGTAAATTGGCTTCACTAGGCCTGGAGGTGAGAATGACACAATCTTTTATTGGCTTCAGTCTCTGTACATCGGGGTGAGAAAGAAAGTTTTGAGGTGTCCTGCTTGTTCTTAGGAGCGAGATTGTTTTCTAGCATAACAAAAGGCAGTACTCTGGGAAAACAGAAAATGTGTTTCATTGAAAATATTAATATATTAACAAAACAAACCAAAATCACGGCAGGATGAATTCAGAAGTGCATCAATCTCTAGCACATAAAGGTAGGGTTCAGGTTCAATGCATGAAGAGAATTGTTATGGATGAGGAAAGCACACAATCTTGTTAACAATGGGCTGTAATGAATTGAATGGGAAACAATGATGAATCGTTTCCTAAAAGATAACTTTGTAGAACCTAAAAATGTTGGGAATACTAAAATATAGAAGAAAGTTATGGTATTATTACTTGTTTGGAATCAAACAATTTTTCCTCCCTGTGTCTCAAGGGCTGCTTATGGCAGTGTCCCATTAACCTTCAGGCCATGGGACAGTTTTCTGAGAGTCCCCCACAGCAAATGCTTTCAGCCAGCTTCATCTGCAGCCCCTTAGCTTGCAGTTCCAAAGTTGTTCCAGAGGCATTTTAGTCTGATTCAATAGAATTAGCCTTTAAAATCACAGCTATTTTCCAAACTGCTTCCAGTAGGGCCCCTGTTGCCTCTTTCCCTGTTCATAGTCATGAATGTTGATGGCTGAAACTAGTATTTTTTCTCCCAAAAATTTTGGTTTAATAGCTTTTTGTGAAAACATCCATCTCCCACAATTTATCCTAGAAAGCCATGATATCAAGCTTTCTATCCTGCAGAACTTTAGACTCAAAGTTTCCCATATATTGAAGGAGAGCCAGAAGCTTGAATGTTACAGGAGCTGCAGATGTGCTACAGATACAGATCCAGGCTTCCTGCTCTGCTTACCAGTATCTTGTCACCCCTTGGGAGTACTAACCTAGCAGTATTTTCTGACTCCTTGCCCTCTTTTCTCAATGGGTCTTAAAAAATATGTGCAGATGCTGTATGGAAGAAAGAGAAACTGATTAATAACTGTAATCATGCTGCATTTATTCCTCCGCAGAAAACACAGTCCAGCAGCTTAGGGAAGCAAGCCTGGTGGCCTTTGCAACTACTTATATTTAAAAGTAATAACTTACGCACAAGTATAAAACTCTTCTGCGGGAATTTGATGTTTGTGAAAAATTCATCTTGCTGCCTCTGAGACTGAGATGCTCTATGATCACCCATAGGGAACAGTCCTGCTGTCACTCTGATTAGCCTTCCTGCTTTTGCTCATTTTGGGGCAGTAAAATGCCCAGCTATGGATGAACTGAAAGTAATTTCATAGAATCATAG